>PVKE010037623.1:0-15770 GCA_004027555.1 Craseonycteris thonglongyai
CGAGGATCGAATCCCGGCTCCGGCCCAGGCAGGACCCACGTGCTGAACTGGGGAGTTCCCACAGTTCGGTTCTCTGACTGTCTCTGTCTCTGTCTCTCTCTCTATCTGTCAAAAAGTAAAATAGAAATAACTATGCACTGAAGACAAAAAGATAATTTCTCTCTATAAATGTGAAAAGATAAAAAAAAAAAAAAAAAATAAAAAAAAAAAAAAAAAAAAAAAAAAAAAAAAAAAAAAAAAAAAAAAAAAAAAAAAAAAAAAAAAAAAAAAAATTAAAAAAAAAAAAAAAAAAAAAAAAAGATATTTGGTTTTATTTTATTTTGAACCCCACTGTTGCTCCTAATGATATTGTCAAAGTGGTCACTGTCATATATCTTAATTTTATACCTGAATCTAATTAAATGTTGTTAATCATGAACAAGAAATGGAGACTTTTTCTTCCTATAGTTACTAAAGGTTCCAGGCCCAATGGAGCTTCTTTAAGAATGCAATTATAATGGAACTCAGGTTTGTATTGATTACACATAATGCAGTAATTTCTTAATATTTTTTCCTTTAACTTTAGCAAATCTTGTAAGGCAATTGAACTTATCCTCAGTTTGCAGATGAGGAGCTACAGCACAAAGATTTTTTTCAACATCTCAAGGCATACCCAGGACTAGAGCCTAATATTTGAATCTGTATGGGTGGTGGTATTTTTTTTAAGGTTTAGCAATCGAGTTTATATTTATATATGTATTTATGTATTTATTTATGTATTTATTGTTTCTTTGTTTTCTTCCCCTCCTGCCTGATTCAATTGCTCCACTTTCCTAAATTTACATGTATACTGTGGTTAATCTCCAGAACACTGACATGAAAGTAACTGTTTCAACCCTTAGCCATCTGTACACTGGTAACCAGGCCGTAGGATGACATAGAAAACACCTTTAGGACTATGCATGAAATCATCTTATTTCAGAATGAACCAAACTTCAGTAGGCATTTTTTTTTTTTCTGGATGTCAGCACTAGGGTATTACCTTACTTCCCCTTTCTTTTGTTCTGCTTCTTATTACTTGTCCATAGAACCTTCTAATCATTTTCAGAATAGGGAAAGTGGTTTTTGAGACAGCAGTGTGCCATATGCTCAGAATTCTGACATTCTGAATTAACCTACTTTTCTTTCCATCAACTCTTGTGTCTCAGTCACCAACACACAAGCAACAAGCAGCTGAACCTGAGTTTGGTAGCAAATCTACATCTGATTTAGTTTCTGCCATATTATAGGCTCTTTTCTTAATAATGTGCTTTGTAAGTTGAAGATGTGAAAAGAAGGAATACACTTCAGTAATAACCCATTAAATGGGAGGGTTGTAAAGCAAATGGTGAAAAAAAAATATTACCAAGCATTTTTTTTTATGTGAGTTTTTGAGAAGCTATTATATTAAAAAGTAAGACCAGGGTCTGTTCTGTGAACTGAGATTTCATATGATGTTTCCATACTCCTGATTGTGAAATCTTTAACATAACATTCTCAAAATTGTGTTTCAAGTAATATTTCTTTCATAGGACCTAAAAACGTTACTCCAAACAGGGTCTGTGTTTGAATGAATAAGGATCGGATGATAAGGTCAAAATAAGTTACGCAGGTTTGTTACTACCAAACCTCTTGAAATTAAAAATATATGCTAGTGTGTATTAAGAATCTCCAAGTAAGAGTGTGTGTGTGTGAGGCTATAAATAGAGCAAACTTATCAAATTACCGGTATATTGCCATGGGACACTTCTTCCTCAGAGCACCTTGCTAGACTTTTGGGAAACCCACTGTGGGGAACAGAACATTGTTTCCCAAACTAAATAAGATGACTTCCTTGATTCAGGGATAAAAATGTCTCACAAGATATTCAGAATTACAAAATGCGGATCATCCTCGATTTTCACTCATAAAAATACAAAATGGAAAGATATCCTCTAAACCAGGGGTGTCAAACTGGTGGTAATATTTTGTGGCCCACTATGCTCTAAAATAAAATGAAAATAGAAAATATTGTTATGATGGAAATAGTGCTTAGGGGAGATCGATGCAATACCGTACACACAATTCCCTCGTTAACACTTTAACTACTGAAGATGGGTATACCTGTAGCCCAGTGCCTTTCCTGGGGGCCTGTGGGTGTGTATAAATGTGCTGACTCAGTTCAGGCGACGTCTGTAAATGTGATGTGGCCCATGTGAATCTTGCCTGTTTCACCAAATGGCCCGTGTTTTAATTGAGTTTGACACCCCTGCTCTAGACCACTGGAGCTTCTAATATCATCCTTCCAAGAGTATCTTTGCCTTTAATAACAAGCATAGAAAAGCTTGCTCCATTAAATATTTTGCTGTTCATAATCTGGGCCTATGTAGCTTATATATAAAAACATTTACAGGTATTTAGATGATAATTTTATTTTCTCTTGATATGATTATCCAGCATTGACTTCCCACTGTTCAGAGGCCAAGTAATGTTCATAATGACGCAGAATTGTCTGACTTCAATATAAAGCTTTGAACTTGAAAATGGAAATTAACAGTTAGAGTGGACTTGAGAGAATTGGATGGAGGGCAAAGCATTTGTCTTTTACGCAAGGTGGTAATTAATCAAATAATCCAATCTAGTGCCAGGGCACAGTAGGAGATTAGTATTTGCTAACAGCTGATCATCATTTGGAAAGTGAACAGATTTCTTAGGTATTTACTTGCATAATTTTTGTGATATTCATTGAGGGTCATCTGTTTGCTTGTTTTCTAGATGAAAGAGAAAAATGATGAAGAAAAAAAAGATATGAACATCTTTTATATTAAAAACAATATATTTATGAAGAGATTCTATGTTTGTTCAGCAAGCAAGACCTATCTCTGTTCTCGTCCTACTGAGCACCCTGATCCTCAAAGATTTCAGTCTTAAAAAAAAGGGACAAAGCAATAGGTACATTCTATTAGAAAAACAACAGCAACAACACAAAGCAACCTTATAGTAAAGTTTTCTAAGAGCAGGGTAAATGGTAGGCCCACTTTGGAGATGTTAAAAGTAGCCAAATGAGAGAATCTCTAACAAAAATTGGAGTTAAAAATGCTTCTTTACATACAAAATTGAAGTAGATGATTAAACATTCAAGTATAGCAGCTTCTTAAGTCAGATAAGAATATTGCTTCTCTGGTTCTGAAATATGTATGAAAATAGTAGAAAGTTATTACCGTATGAAATAGTATAGTATAAAGTAGTGAATTGCTATGAAAATAGAATGTATATAGATGAAGTGTTTAAGAAGCATTTTGTGAGACTCAACTATTTGGCAAATTAAAGTAAAACAAAAAAAAAACGACATTGACAGAAAAATACTAGGTTTGAGAGACTATTATTTCATTTTAATTAAAGCAATAATTTTCATTAATATATTTTATGACCAGAAGTATTAGTGACAGTTAGGTTTCTATTTTCATTATGCAAGTAATATACACTCATGAAACAAAATTAAACAACAGAAATTAGAAAATTATATAAAACAAAATTATCTATACTATTACTACTCAAACATATGAATCAATGCTTAACAGGCATATATATAACACATATGAGATCTGACAGTTAAGTTTGTGAACTCATCCTAGGAAAATGCGCTATTAATATATACCTCATTTCTGAATGTCACTACGGTCACCTTTGAAGTACTCCTCTTGGGAAGCTGTGCACTGATGGCAGTGCCTAATCTACCCTTCAAAGCAATTTTGAAACTTTTTCTGGAATGGCCATCATAGATGTCATATAACATATCACGCTTGATGTCCTGAATGTCATCAAAATGTCTTCCTTTCAATATTTTCTTTATATTTTAATAAAGAAAAAAGTAATTGGGAGCCAGATCAGGTGAGTGGGGAGGGTGTTCCAATATGGTTTTTATGTCTGATTAAACTCCCTCACAGACAATGCCATGTCAGCTGGTGCACTGTTGTGATACAAGAGCCACAAGTTGTTGGCAAAAGTTAAGGTTATTTTTATTTAACTTTTTCATGCAGCCTTTTCAGCACTTCCAAATAGTCAGCTTGGTTGATTGTCCATTTGGTGCAGATTCATAACGAACAATCCATCTGATATCAAAAAAGGTTAACATTATTTTGACTCTTGATTTGGACTGATGGAACTTTTTTGATCATGGAAAAGTGGCTGATTTCCATTGTGCACTTTGATGCTTTGTTTCAGGGTCATATTGGTACACCCTTGTTTCACCTGTGAGAACACGGTCCAAAACATTGTCTTGTTACTGGATAAAACTTAGATTATTCCTTTATGGTTACCAAAACTGTTACCAGAGGGAAACTGAGTCCAGGCTTGACTGCCCGTGCCACTCAGCCAATAGTCCAACACAGGAGTTGGGTCATAGAATAAGCATTTATTGTTAGAACACCAGTGACCTGAGAAGGCAGTTGGTTTCCACCCTCAAAGATTGCCTGTCTCCTCCAGCCATGCTACCAGGGCTGGACACCAGAGCCACTGCAGTGCCTTGCAGGCTGATCTGGCTGCTCCTTGCAAATCACACCTCTGACTTCCAAGTGCCTCCCTTTGCTAACCAAACCCCACATCTCAAGCTCTGCTCTTTGCTCTGCACCTTGCAGGTCAAGCCAGCTGCCATGACCCAAGGACACCTCTGATATTGCTAATGGGTCAAACCAGCTGCTGTGACCCAAGCACCTGTATGCTCCTTTTCTTGCTTTTGCCCTCCTTCTGTTTTATATCTCTGCCCGGAAGGTAATAGGAAAGTACTTCCCCTGTCTATTATGGCTCATTATGAGCAAATACCTCCACCTATGCTAGCTTGCAGCTCTTTGTCAATTGTAGTCAATTAACACCAATTAAGCCCACACCTCTCAGGTTCTAGAACCTTCATCCTGAGGGAAGAGAGATTCTTCACGTGCCTTGATTTATGGCTGCCTTTGAACAGCCTTCTCCTTCTACAGCCCCTTCCTTCTTTACCCTGTTATAGTCTTGCCTCTCCAAAAGGTCTTGGCAAACTTCAACTCTCTTTTGCTTTTATTCATTGGTGAGCTCCTTCAGAACAATTTCTGCACACACCTTTCTCATGCCAAGATTTTTAGTCAGAGTTTTCTAAATATTTCTCTATCAATATATACTTGGTCTGCTATGCTTCTCACAGTCAGCTGACAATTTTGGTGCACAATTTGACAAATTTTTGCAATGTTTTCATCCGTTCTCCTCATTCCTGCCCACCCTGAACTCTCCTCATCAGTGATGCTTTATCTCCCATCAGGAAAACATTTAATCCATTTGTACACTGCCATTTTCTTCATGGCATTATCCCCATAAACTTATATTAAGATGTCTCATTTCACTGTCTCTCTTGCCAACTTTAACAAGAAATTTAATGTTTGCTCATTGCTCTAATTCAAGCTCTGACATTCTTATATCAGCACACAAAACACACAACAACAATAATGAACACTACTCAACAAGACACCACCACATGTCAACGCACACACATCTGTCAGATACTGATATGCCAAGGTTATGAATCCTTACCAAGTTGTTTGTGCAGTACTGCCAATGTAAGTGCACCATGGTAAGATTGGAAACTTAATTGTCAGACTTCTGATGTTGTAATACATATAATTCTACTATGTTACATATTTGTATTCTATATTTATATTAAATCCATACTCAATAAAACCTTGCAAAAAGGTAGAAAAAATTTTGATAAATTAAATTTTATTTTATTTTTAATTTTTTATCAATCAACAATAGTTTCTTTAAATGACCTCTGAATATCTACTTAATAGACCTTCATATAACTTATAGAGAATGTTTGCTATAATTCTTATTTTGTTATGCATTTGAAATATTTTTATCTTTATTAGATGTGATGGTGACTTGTAAAATCTTATATACAAAATTTTTCAATCATTCTCTCAATTTATTAAAAGAGATTACTGACTACTGTTAGTCTATTTGTAACATAAGCTGGCATGAATAATTTGTTTAATTTTTTTTTGACCTCACTTTACTCATCTGTAAAAATAATATATTAGATCTTAATGTACTAATTTTATAGAGCTTTGAGGAAATTAATATTTATATATAACATAACATAATGTAATATAATATAAATATATACAATAAATGTATGTATGTATGTATATATACCATATATATATATGTTATATATGTGTGTGTATATATGGATACATAATTTACCAGTATACGTACTGTTTCTGAAAGGATTAGCAAGGAACCATTAAGAGTGTTTATCTAGGGGAAGCCGGGATGGCTCAGTGGGTTATGCACTCACTTTGCAGCGCTGGGGACTGAGGATCGAATCCCGGCCCCGGCCCGTGCGGACCCATATGCAGAACTGGGGAGTTTCCCCAGTTCAGTTCTCTCTCTGTCTCTGTATCTCTCTGTATCTCTTTCTCTCTCTCTCTCTCTCTCTGTCAAAAACAATAAAAAAAAAAGATGGATTATTTTTTTGTTTTTGACAGAGAGAGTGAGAGAGAGAGAGAGAGAGAGACAGAGACAGAGACAGAAACAGAGAGAGAACTGAACTGGGAGAACTCCCCAGTTCTGCATATGGGTCCGCACGGGCCTGGGCCGGGATTCGATCCTCGGTCCCCAGCGCTGCAAAGTGAGCGCTTACCTCACTGAGCCATCTCGGCTTCCCCAAGGATGGATTTTTTGCAACATAATATTATAATAATGTGACTGTATCATTTTTGTTTTTAATGTCAAAGGTACTTCTGAATTTTGAATTATGAGCTACTTTAATATTTTTGAATGTTTCTTTTTGTTATTGGCAATTTAAATATTAATAAATATGTAGTTTAAAATATAAAAGGATGGCTATAGTCTAATCCAGTCTATGTTACAACATAATAGACTATATCTTACCTATCATGCTTTATTATGGTCTTGTATTATTTGGGAAACTGTCAAACTAGAGCATCTTCAAAGGACTATAACCAGATTCTTTAGTGGTATGAAAAATCTTTTGTTTGTAGGGAAGTGTTAAAAAATCCAGAATTGAGAAGGAAAATGTTGGAGAGGAAAGAGAGTTATGATAGGGATGGGGGGAGAAGCAAGTCCTAGAGGTTTGTGCATGGGAAGATGGAATAAGTCTACTATCCCTCTATATAACAATAGAGGCCATTCAAAAATGACAGGGTAATTTTGTCATTAATCTATTCGCTAATTTAGTCAGTCAACAAAGTCTTATATGCCTGCCATGAGCACTGTACTAGAATAAAAGTATGCCATGAGTAAAGGAGAACAAGGATGCAAATGTTCCGCTTTCAGAGCACATCTTCAATGCAGAGTGAATGTATGTCTTTCTAATCACAAAATATAAGGACATCTCTGTCCCAAAATAAAAGAGGATATTATGACTCCATACATTTTTCAATTAAATATTTTCTGAGGTAATTGTAGAGTCATATGCAGTTTTCAGAAATAATATAGAGAGAACTCACACACCCTTTATTTATTCTACTTCCCTAAAGCCAACTTCTGTGTACGGTATCACAACCATCATAAGCAGGATATACAAAATTCAGAAAAATTCTCTCAACACAAGGATCCCTCTTATTGTCTTTTTATCACCACACCCACTCCCTCCTTAACCTCTGACTACCAGTAATCTTATCTCTGTGCCTATTGTTTTATCATTTCTAAAATGTTGTATAAATGGATTCATACTGTATGTACTTGTAACCTTTTCTTTATGTGAGGATGTCTTGAGTTCCCCTTCACTTCTAAAGGACATTTTCTGATTTAACAGTTCTTTTCCTTCAGCACTCCAGAAATTTTTATGTCACCTCCTTATAATCTTCCTTGTTTCTGACCAGAAAACTGTTGTTATTTTAATTGTTTTTACCCCATAGGTAAGGTGCCATCGTTTTCTCTGGTTGGCAAAGGGTGACTGCCTCTTTACCACCACCTGGTGGTAGAAGCCCAGGTTCTCTTCTCAGCCTGCATTGACACCCAAAGGATAGAAAGATTCCTTGTTACTGCTATGCACGGGTGGGTGTTTGGTTTCTGTTATCTTGACTACAAAAGATGGAAATACTGTCTACTCCTCACATGGCCTTACTAGTGGCACAAGTGGATGACCTCATTACTACAGCTGTTTTGTGGTGAAAGTTTTGACACCACATGGCCACCTCTGACTTCCCTCCAATATTCCCCATTACTGCTGGATGGGGTGTAAGTCTGGACTTTCCAGATAATCTCCATCAACACTGCAGGGCTGGGCCCTTGTTACCATCTAGGAGAGCTGAATGTTCTGGATCCTTATTTGGCCTCTGTGGTCCCGCATTACAGTGTGGTGATGGTAATAGTAGACATCTATATTCCTCATCTAGTCTTTGCTGGCGTAGGTGGTATCAGGCCAGTTTCGGCTGTGATGTTTGATCAGAGTAGAGCAATTACTATCAAAGAGGATTTTGTTATTTTTTTCTTGTTAGATGCCCCTTTCCTGGATCCATGGCCTTAGGATGTAGGCTATTCTTAGGGCATGTGGTTCATGACCATTTTCATTTCCATGTTGCTGACTTCTCCCACTTCCAGGCTCAGGCACATAAGAAAAAAGGAAACTTGGGAAGTTGCCATTTTGTTGTTCCTTTATCCCCAAATCCCTGACTAGTCAGCCTTTTTTCTCCACTTTTTAAAATCATTGCTCTTTTATGAATAACATCCAGAGTTTTTACTTATATTACATGGAGAAAAAGAAAAAAAAGTACTTCTGCTTCATTTTCCTAGCAGTTGAAGTCAACCCAAGTCTTTAATTCACTCAATTTCATCAGCACACACCCACTTAACCAGATGACTAATCTCTTATATTTTCTTATATAGTGATGTGTATGCTCAGACCAAGACAGGGCAGGAATATAATTTTACTTAGTGGAAAGAGTTTTTTGTTTGTTTGTTTTGTTTTTCCAAGTATTTATTTTACTGTTTGAGAGAAGGTGAGAGAGATGAGAGAAAAAGAGAAAGAGAGAAGGGAGAAGGCCCCAGAGTACTTTCTATAGTTGTACATCATCAGCTGTGACATTGATAGGGGAAAAGATCCTTCTTTAAACTTCCACTTCTTAACTCTTATTCTGTCTTTCCAGGTTCTAATCTAATCACTATAAACAAAGATAGATGGGATTTAGACTGGAATGTCCCCTGCCCACTGTATTAGCTGATTACTTTGAAACTGGTATCCCTCCACTGCTCAGTGATTGCATTAACTATCTTTTCCAGGCCATCCTGAAACTAGCTCCTGAGAAAATGTCCTGGGGATAACAGATTAAGCCTGAGATTGGCCCACAGACCCTAACAGGTTAAGAATGAGATTTTTCTCACAAGATCACCCTGCATCTGAGGTTTTGAAGTTTGTTTACAAACTAATACATATCATGATATTAGTCAAATTTACTTATCCTGGTCTAGAAACCACTGGGAAATGGCTCATAACCCAGCATGAATTCCAATCTACCTCATTTGAAGAACTGAATAAGACCTTCTAGATGGATCACAAGATCACTCCCTCTCTTTCAGCCTAGTTAGGGTAAGAGCTCTGTGACTCCCCAATAGGCAGGGACAATGGCCACATGCAGCAGGAAGTATATACAGAAGAAGAGCCCTTAAGCCCCTCAAATTCCAATCGAAATTTAAGGGATTCATATCTCTCAAGAGGAAGGCAAGTTAGGCAGCTAGAATAGGGGGATCTCAGAACCCCTTCCATAGAGTCTGCATTTCTCAGGGTGGTTACCATCCTATTCTCAGGGGAACCCACTCTAGATTAAGCAACCATAGGAGGAGATAGAAGGGAAAGATAGCTAGAAAAGTGATGTAATGAACTGCTAATCAAAAGGCCGCATACCCTAAAAGATGTTCTCTTTTCCCAAAGAAAGGCAACAAAAACTGCATAGCCAAGTGTACTCAGCCTTTTGAGCCACCTCTTCTTGTTTGAGGCCTGTTTCCAGGTCTTAGAAGTGTACTTTCTCTATTCTTACTTTCAATAAACTTTTGTTTCATCCCTGTACTTAGTTGTCTCACTCAAGTCTTTGTTCAAGGTGCCAAGACCTGGACACAGCACCAAGGAGGACCCTATTCTCCAGTATCAACATGGTTTCATTTCACATACCGGTAGGTGGATGTGGGACCACAAAGGGCAGGATCCAAACAGGAAACCTCCCACATGGGAGGGGATGAACCTTCATTGCTGTGCTATAGTGGTTACCAGTTGTGCCACAGTTCAGCATAGGGGTTTGCATGGGATGGGGCCAGGGTTCAATTCCTGGACCTCGCAGTTGCAAGGTCAACCTGCTGAGCTATCCCAGCATCCTGTGAATAGTGTTTTTTCAAATTAAAATCACAAAAAAATTTTGAATAATTTTGAGTAATGAAATCACTCTCTACTAAAATGACGAGGAAGAAAATTTAGCAGAAAATAAAGTATCTACTTTTTAAAATTCTAGGTAGTTAATCCATTGAGTTCCTAGGATAGGAAAGTGGGATGGATCCTGTCTGGATTCCAGCTTCCTTGTGTATAAATACCTTGTTGGCCTGCATATTCAGAGGTATGATCTTAAAAGAATATTGTAAGAGAAAAGACTGAAATGTTTAAAGTAATGAAATATATATGTAATATTAATTATTTATTAAATATGTGTATATATTTTATATAATATGTTCTGGATATATTTCATTACTCCAATATTTAGTTTTTCTAAACTGGGTAAGTGGCATTTGTTTGCAAAGTTTTGCTAACGGTTAGAAAAATCATCTGCAGTAATTTTCAAGATCCCCATTTCTTTAGTTCAAAAATATTTTATGACTCAGTGTGACATTCTTGTTTATTTTTTTTATTAGCTCTATTAATGTAATTGGTCATAAAACAAACAACCGGAAGTGAAGCAATATAAGGTCTGTGATAATGAGCTTACTTTATCACTAGCTTTTCCTAATGGAACTATAGCCTATAAATTATCATGTCACCATAGCAACTATCTTAAAAGCCACATTGGGCTGTAAATGCAGTAACAACACCTGGGTACCATCATTTTCTTTGGTAGTTTATACGATTTTTGACCCAACAAAACAAGACACACAAAAAACAATTTATTGTTTCAGTCATCATTTTCTATCACATTCTTTTTAGATTCAGCCATTCTAAATTTGAGTGAGTAATTCCATTCAGAAGACAGAAAGAAAACTATTTTGATAAGTTTACTGAGTTAACCCTGAATAACCTTATATCACTGGCTTAGAAATAGGAGAAAAGCTTAATTAATGGAAGGATTAAATTCCCAAGCAATAAAATAATATATAAGAAATATTTTCTTAAATACACTGTAGAATCTTTTGCCTTATGAAAAATTACCTTAGTTCTGGTTAACATTCATATGAGGTAGTAGTGAATAAACTTTTTTCTGTGATCAAAACTGAGTAAAGTTCCTGTCGATTTATAAAGCAAGTTTTTGCTTCACTACTTACTCTCTGAATATAATTTTTGAAAATTGAAAATCTTATCCCCCATATTGTTTTAATTTGTAAAATTAAATTTGTTGAGATGACATTGGTTAGTAAAATTATGTAGGCTTCAAGTGTACAGTTTTATAACACATCATTTATTTGTTGCATTGTGTGCTCACCATCCAGAGTCAGTTCTCCTTTCATCACCAAATACTTTGTGTAAAATACAAGGATGAGGCACATGGGTAGAAGATGAAGAAAAATGATGGTCATTGAAAGTAATGTCCGCTCTAGCTCACAGGTAGTGTAATTTGAGTTTTTCCAGTATATAAGTCAGGATACTCCAAGTAATGCAGGGGTTACTGACAACTCCTCATTCTCAGTGGCCTCAACGATGAAGATTTATTTTTCCCTTCATTCCCTTACATGCTCTGGAATCAGAGTAAGAGTAGGCTCATTGCCTCTCCAGAACCAGGCTGACAGAGTTCCCACTACTTGGAAGGCAATGATGGGAACCACCAAAGAGAGCATGGAGACTCACCCATCAGCTTTTAAATAATTTACTCTAACAGTACCACCTGTTATTCACATTTCCTAGCCAATATAGGTCACCTGGCCACGACGAATGTCAAGGAATGAAAAAAGAGTGATGCTACCATATTGGTGAACATTTGCAAAGTTTTTTTCACACAATTTAATACTTTCATGAAGATATATTTAGTAAATTATTTGTAATGTTTTGGACTAATATTTTGAATGCTATCTACATTTGAAGCACTGCTAACATTTGTCACATACTAGCTTGCTAAATTTTCAAGATGGTAACCACTTCTTTAAAGTGGTAAAGATGCAATTTGAATCAGGTATTTTATTCTTCAGAGTACATATCTTTTTATGTAATTTAACCTTTTATTTTTTTAATTTTGCTGACACAAGGAATATTTGATAACTGAGTAAAAGTAAGAAGAGGCTAAATATATCTCACTCATATTTAATAAATTATACCTTTATATTAATGTAATTTCATTATTATATTAAACATAAAGAAATATACAATTATGAAAACAAGAGATATAACTATAGAATGGGCCTAGAATTAATTATTAATTATTCCTGGAATATTGAGAAGTTAGCCAGGAGTTTCTAAGAGATGTGTTTCAACATGGTCTTCTCTTCTTTTGCTGTTGCCATGATTGAGTCAGTGCTCCCTAACCCTTCTGTCTGTACTGTTGCTCCTTGCTTTATGCTGACCAATGCTAGTTAAAAATTAATGTCAAAAGTTCCTTCAGTCCCAGCTATTGTGCCAATGGCATAAAAATATATTATAAGGTTGAATTAATTACTCAAAGAAAGATAAAAAAATCTTCCCAGACTTTTCATGGCATGTGAGATATTTGATTATATATGTTACTTCACATATTATTGGGAAAGGTGGTGGTCACATGTACCTAATTATGTAAACATCCTGATTTGATCATTTGTGAATTCCCAATGCACACTTTACTTGAACTTGTAGAATGAACACTTTGAAATGTAAATATATGGTATAATGAGAGAGGATCATTTACTAGTCCTCAAAAATAATATTAATTCCTAATTTTCCACATGGTACAGCCTGAGCCAGGGAGATCTTAGTGGGAAATGATAAAAGAAGGTGTTTCATGAGTGAATGCTGAGGTATACACCTCAGATGTCCCATCAGAACAAAACTATCAAACACAATGCTCCTTAAGTGTTCCATCAGAATTTTCTGTTGCACGCTTTCTATGCCACAAGGGAAATTCTCCCGGAGCTGAAGTAGCTGGAGTTACTATTAATCTGTAATCCTTCTGAAGGAAAATGTGTCCACTAAATTCTTCAATGTCCATTTATGTGTGTAATATTTTATCTCTGTATCCTTTTCCAATAGATGGTGAACTCCTGAGAGTAGGTAGTTTTAAAGAATCTGTAGACTCCCTATTTCCCTTTCTTTTTCACCACTAACATCTATTATTTTATTTACCATATGTACATATTAGTTGTGGTTTTTCTGAGTATGGACTGAAGACAGTTGTTTTAAAGGAAGACATTGTGGCAAGATCTATTAAAAATACAAGATTCTGGAACAAGTTTTTAACACAAACTGAATTCAGGAAGTCCTGATATTTTTAAAAATCTTCTTATGATAAGTTTTTACTGTCTTTGGGGGCCATTTATGAGTGTCTCTGTGTGTTTACCTATGTGTGTTACAGTATATAGTATAACTAAATATGCAGATGCAGTATTGGAAGTATATTTCTTTCTCTTCCTGGGTATGCATCATTGCAATAGGGTTTTGTACCAATTATTTTTTAAATGTACTTCTTTTGTTTTTTACCTAGGAAATTAGGTAGCAAATTAAGCCCTATTCAACATTTCATAATGTGTTTATATTAATGCATCATGAAATCTCTGAAAAAATACCACTTACAATTAATTTTTAAAAATTTGTTATGAAAGTTTACAATGATTAAGAATCTTTTATATAATGATGGTTTTTAAATATATAAAAAAGGATTGGTTACTGAATATTATTTTGATGTTTATTTTTAAAAATGCCTAACAAATGAAACTAAAATTTTCAGATTCTATAAAGTCCTCAGAGAATTCAGTTGAGAGATGAGACACAGCAAGGAGCAACCTGGGATTTTGTAATATATAACATTCCAGTATCATTAAGTTTTCATTGGAGAATTAAACATTAACCAATAAATCTGAAGGTAAACTGTGAAGAATGGAGAAAGTTACTATTTCTCTCCCATTTGAATAGAACTCTTTACCAAGACATTAGAATTTGAAATGCTTTAATTTAGATGGTCTTGTTAGTCACAGGAGATACCAAATACCAAATGCTAATTAGATCATAAGGTATAATAACTAAGTGGAAATGCCAAAATATTAAAGGTTATTTAGTCATCTGGAAATGAGAATTTTCCCCTAGGAGACACATAATGTATACTATTCCCCAGAAGAAAAATGGGATTTAAGATGTTTTCATTTACAATGAAAGATAGTTACCTTATATTTACAGTGAGAAGTCTATTATATACAGTCATAAATATCCAAGATAGCATAGCAAATGATTGCAGTAATAATGAATATTTTTCTCAGAATGTCACTATTATCAACATACATATTTATTTATATATTGCTTTAACTGAAAATGCATCTAAATATATATGTGTGCACATATATATCAATAATTGAGTGAATGGGGAATATTATTGAAATATTGTTTACAAATTTCAGGTAACTATTGTAATGTCAAGTGACTAATGAAAAAACATATATAAACCGATTACATTTCTAGTCAGAATTAGCTATGAGTCATTTTAATAAGCAGAACTTATAAGCATATTTGCATTTAAATTGTTCCTTAGAAGGCTATCTTCCCTTCTGAAATATATACACTTATTACACTTACCTAATAAATATTAATACTTTTTGTTAGTGACTCTGTAGACTTCCAATACAATATAGTCATCAAAGCCTTGCACATAACTATTTTATTTGAAAAATCCAATTGAAGTGTGTGTGTGCATGTGTTTACAAATTGAAAAAAATTGCATGGCATTATTTAAAGTAACACAGCTTATTAGATGGGAAACAGAACAAGAAAAACATACTTAATTCCTCTAAGCCTCAGGTTTCTCTTCCATAAAACAAGGATGATCATATTACTATGCCAAATAAAAATGGTGCTTGAGCATTAAAAGAAGAGTGGTACTAGCAGAATCATATTGATGCTCTAAATCTCCACTGATAAGGTCAAAGCTTAAAGTGGGGACTGAATTATTCTGGTCTAAGTTTGGGAACAGGAAAAATCTCAAGCATATCTGTTTTATAAAATATAAAATTAGTGCACACAAAATAGTCTGTCATGAATTCTCTCTCAACTGACAATCAAGTTTGAGGAAATAATCAGCAGTATGCCCACCTAAGAAAACTGTCACTTTCCTGTCTCATGGATGCCAACTCAAAAATAGCACCTAAACCACTCAGCCCTATTGAAGAGTTCCTGTTAGTCCACCAGAAAAAGAAACACAAAAAAGCAATTATAAAGATCAATAAGGGGAAAGCCGGGACGGCTCAGCGGGTTGAGCGCTCGCTTTGAGGCCATGAGGACCGAGGATCGAATCCCGGCTCCGGCCCAGGCAGGACCCACATGCTGAACTGGGGAGTTCCCACAGTTCGGTTCTCTAACTGTCTCTGTCTCTGTCTCTCTCTCTATCTGTCAAAAAGTAAAATAGAAATAACTATGCACT
>PVKE010037624.1:0-15818 GCA_004027555.1 Craseonycteris thonglongyai
TCTTTGCTTTAAGGTCTCTGCCATGAGTTGGAATCAACCATTTTATATGCTGATCCCTCAGGCAGGAATGCTAAGGCTAGAGAGGAACACCCACAGCCTTTTCATTTCTCTCGTCCAGGACCAGAGTGGGGTTCAGACTATAGTGTCTCATGGTCTCTGCCTCTGTGCCTCCTCTCTCTCCCAGGACCAAGTAAGATCTGGAATTTTCATCTGCTACTTTCTCCCTCCTGTCTCCCATGACCACAGTAAGTTCCAAGTAGGTGCCCATGGCTTTTGTCTCTGCACTTCCCTCTTTCCTCCTCCTCAGTTTGTCCCTTTTTATCCATATGCAGGTATTTGGATGCTATTTGTGGGTCTCTTAGCTGTGTATGTTGCATAGGAAATTATTTCTTGAATTATAGTTGTTCTATTTGTTGTAACATCCAGGGCAATTTTCCAAGAGTGCCTCTTACACCATTTTGATTTTTTTTTTTTTTGAGCACCCTTATAACCATTGTTTTGAACTATGTATCTAGCAGTTTACTTGCCTCCATTTTGTATAATTCTTTTTTCTGGTGGTTTCTCCTGTTCTTTCATTTGGGGTGTATGTCCTTGTTTGTTTATTTTGACTGTTTCTTTGTGTTTGTTCCTATGTATTAGGTATATCTGCTATGTCTTTCAGTCTTGGCCAGGTGGCCTTATGAAGTAGGTACACTGGGGAGCCCTGACACAGTCTTCCTGGTCACCTATTCTGGGTTTTCCAGTAGTGCCCCTTGTGTGGGTTATGTATGCCCTCCTGTTATTAAGCTTTGATTGCTTTGGCTTGTCAGTGGGTGATATTGACCCTGAGATTGACTAGATGTGGAGTTTGGCTGTGTCTACAGCTTATAGGATTCTCTGCAAGGGGCTTATCCCACTTGGTGGGATTATCCTCTATAGGCTCTGGTGCCTCTTAAGACCACCCTTTGTGTGTCCCTCTTGTGGGGCTAATTGGGCAGTGTTCTGCTGTGGTCTTTAGTTAATCTCCACATATGCTGGTTCTTGGGCCTTTTGGGAGGGGCTCCATTGCATTCCCAAGTCATTCACTACCAGGTACTACCTGGTAGGTGCTAGAAAGTGATCAATGGTTGTTCATTGACTGCTAAGCCTGAAGGCATGTGGAAGAGGCCACACTGTGAGTCAAGGATATCTGCTACTGGGCTTGGGATGGCTCCCCAAAAAGCCAGGACATCTTGAGGTTTGATGCCACTTACCAGCTCCCTCAATTTTCTGTCACTGACAAAGCCTTGTGCAGTAAGCAAGTTGGGTGAGACAGGGTCTCAGGCAGTCACTATAGTAGGAAGATTTGTGGTCACCGTGATAATGTCGATTCTGATTCGATTTCCATGCTGAGCCTGGAGCTAGTTAGCAAAGTCTCAGAGCACACTGAGGCCAGTTGCCACCTGCCTGGGGCCCACAGACCAGGATAGTTTTCCAAGGAAGAGTGCAATGTTGGCAGGACTGGCTGTTTGCCGAGGAAGTACCTCTGGTATTGGGGGTTGTCAGTCTAGTCAGGTCTGAGAAGAGTTCACCAAACCAATTCAGATTCATATTTGGCCATGTGGGGGAGGGCTTAACAAAGGAAAGATAATGCCTGTCTGCTAGCTGCATGGGAGGAGGACTCCACACATAAGTAATGGAGACTGTCCTCTAGCCCTTGCCCTTAAATTACACACATCAGTCTGCCCCTCATATGTCTCTGATGTCTCTCAAGTTACTGTCCTTCCACCAGAACCCAGGGTGAGTGCCTATAAATGAGTGAGTCTCTGCATTTTTTTTTTGTTTGTTTGTTTGTTTTTTGTCTGTGTGGATCTTTTAAGAGGACATCTTAGATTCTTGGAACCTTTCATCTCACCTGAATTGTCAGAATCTTTACTGCTTTTTTACAGCCAAATATTGTAGGGGTCACTCTTCCTGGCACCAGTACTCAGGGATTGGGATCCTGGTATTGGACTGGGGTTCCTTGTTCCTCTGGGGGAACCTCCATGGCCAGTTTAGTGTCTCTGCCCCTTGTACCTGTTTCAACACTGCTTCTTCTTTATATCTTTAGTTATAAAACTTCTGTTCAGCTAGACTTTAGATGGTTCTCCAGATTAATTGTTCTATAATTTAGTTGTAATTTGAATGTGTTTATGGAATGAAGCAGGCACAGTGTTTATTTACTCCACCATCTTGGATCTCTGGATCCACAAGTTACTTTTCTCTTGCTGCTTTCAAGATTCTGTCTGCTTTTCAACAGTTTGACTGTAATGTGTCTCACATCAGTTTCTGTTTCTCATATTTGAAACTGACTGAGCTTCTTTGATTTATAGATTTGTGTGATTCATCAGAGTGGTTAGTTTTCAGCTGTTATTTTTTCAAATGTGTGTTTGTTGTTGTTTTTTATTTTCCTCCTTTTTCTTCCTCTTCTTCTTCTTCAGGGAATCCCATATTTATGTTGGTCTAGTTGATAATTTTCCAGTCTCTTAAGCTCTCTTCACTTCATGTATTCTACCTGTTCCATACTCAACAATTTCAATTATTCACTCTTCATGTTCAATAATTCTACTTTCTGCAAATACAAATCTGCAGTTGATCCTCTTCATTTTTATTTTTATTTTTTTTATTGTGCTTTTGAGTTCTAAAATTTTTGTTTGTTTCCTCTTTGCTATCTGTATCTTTGGTTGAAATTCTCATTCTATATGTATTTTTAATTTCCTTTAGTTCTTTGCTCATGTTTTCCCTTTGCTCTTGAGTGTATTTAGACTTGTTTTAATGCCTTTGTCTCTTAATTCTGATGCTTGTGTTTTTTGTTTGTTTGTTTGTTTGTTTATTTTCTGGGATGATTTCTGCTACTTCATTTTCTTCCTTTGGATGAATCATGTTTTCATATTACTTTGTATGCCTTGTCATCCTTATTGAAAATTGGATATCTGACTATTATAATTTATTACGTTTGGAAGTCAGATGTTCACCCTTTCTTAGGGTTGCTGTTTTATTTTTTTATTGAAGGTTGAAGTTGTACATTAGTTCTGAGACATTTCTAAAACTATATTTGCCATGACTATTGCTTGTCATGTGTAATTGTTGCAGTTTGCCTCTAGCTTGTGCTCAGTTAACATATTGGCAAATATTTCCTTAAGTGTCAGGAGCTGGAACAAACTTACAAACCAATGGAAAACACCCAATAGAAAAACAAGGGATGCATCTCTCACAGTGTTTGCAAAATAGCTCATCCTGGGGGTAGTCCCTCACTGATTAGCAACACTACTTGAATAGCAACACTATTTGTTGGGAGCCAGTCCAGAGCCTGAATGGAAAGGTTTCAGGGGGCCTGGATGGCAAAGCCTTGGTCCTTCCTCTCATCTCTCTCTGTGATTAGTTGTAGTTGTAGAAAAACAAGGACTCAAAGTCCAGGTGGCAGATGCCAATAGATTTATAGCCCATGATCTACATATCAAAGCCTTTACTGGAAGGGGCTGTTATCTCCTGTGAAGATCTGTTCACACTTGCTTTGCTATGCTAATGCATGACCTTTCCTTGTTCTTTGTAGTGATGTATAGGTATGTTATATAAGATAAGCAGTAAAGCTATTCGGGGCTACACAGTTGCCTGGCCATTTGGTCTGTCTATCAATTCCCATGGCTAGAACTCAGGGACTTCGTTTATCCAGGCTGGTTCCTGGCAAAGTGGTGCCCAAACAGGGACCTGAGTACTTGAGACCCAACGAAGGTAAGGTGAGGAACTCACTCCTCTAAAAAGGTACATGTACAGAAAATAATGGGAAAGAGGAGAATATAAAAAATACTGGGAGGGAATGTTATAACCTCTAGTGTGTGTGAGTGGTTACCTTTTGACCAGGACATTGTCTTATTCCATCTCAGGGCTAAGTGCTGGTGAAGATGAGGATGCCCGAGATGAAGGAGATGACGACTCCCTAACTGAAGGCAGTACCTCTGAGCAGCGGGGTGAGCTACAGGAAGAGTCAGAAATGTCAAGAAAAAAGTCATGCTCCTCCTCTCCCACTCAAAGTGAGATATCCACATAACTGCCTCCAGACAAAGGAGAAAAAGAGAGCTTCTCACTTTTTCATTTTCTGATGATGAGAATAAACCTCCTTCACCAAAGGAAATACGGATTGAAGTTGCTGAAAGGCTTCACCTGGACAGTAACCCCCTGAAGTGGAGCATGGCAGATGTTGTGTGATTCATCAGGTCTACCAACTGTGCTCCATTAGCAAGAATATTCCTGGACCAGGAAATCAATGGCCAGGCTCTGCTGCTCCTTACCCTTCCCACCATTCAAGAGTGCATGGACTTAAAATTGGGTCCTGCCATCAAACTTTGCCATCACATAGAGAGGATCAAGTTTGCTTTTTATGAGCAGTTTGCCAACTGAGGACAACCAAAGTGAACTGTGTCTATGAAGCACAAATGCAGCAAATCCTTTGCCTGTTCTGCAAGTGGAGCTGAAATGATCCTGCAGCTCTGGGCTCTGCAGGTGTAGGCTTGCTCTCTTTGCACTTTCAGGGAAGGAGAACCCACACTGAAGAAGCAAAAACTGTACAGAAGTGGCTTTCCAGCGAATGGAAATGTGGGCATCTCTTTCTCATTCAGCAGATGCAGTTAAAAAAAATAAAGGTTGTGAAGAAAAGACTGATATAAGAAGAAAAAGCATTTCTAGTGGTGTGGCCAAAAAAGTGAAGAATATCTAGGCTGCTCCCACCGAGGACAGCCGGCTGGCCATTTGGTCTGTCTATCAATTCCCACCACTCGAACTCAGGGACTTCGTTCATCTGGGCTGGTTCCTGGCAATTCCTTAAGGAATGAACTGAGTTAGAGCTAAAGGTCTCTGGTAGTCTTTTCTGAATATCTGTCTTATTTGGGCAGGTGTGAAGATTTACAAATTCCTCTATATTTACAGTTGCTTTTTAATTAGCCAATTTTACAGAGTCCCACCCTACCTTTTCCAGGCCTTTGATGGTTTATGTGTATAAGTATCTCCACCTATAATTTCTTACCCTAGGCATTTGTAGATTTGTAGTCTGCCTTGTGGCTTTTACAATCATTGCTGTTTTTTTCTGCCTCCAGTTTGGGTTATGCTAAACAAGCGCTTTGTATCAGTCCTTCAGACATTCCTCACACTGGTTAGAACAGACATAACACAATAATTTGCAAATAGGGTCTGCTCTGTTTCCTTCTGTTCAAGGGGAGTAGTGAGAACAAAATTACTGACTGTTCACTTATCTGCTGCCACTGGGTCAGTGTGGGATGAGGGCATGTAAAAATGCCAGTGAACTTTTGTAGCCTTTTTTAAAAGATTTATTCTTATTGTTTTTGACAGAGATAGAAATACAGAGACAGAGAGAAGGGGGAGGACCCAGAACAGTCTCCATAGTTGCACATCGTTGGCTTTACCACATAGTTTCATTCCACAGGTGGGCACGGGGCTGCACAGGGCAGGAACTGGGCCGGGGTCTCACCCCGGTAAGAACTGAACTGGGCACTCCCCAGCTCAGCACATGGGTCCACATGGGCTCGGGCCGGGATTTGATCCTTAGTCCCTGGGGTTGCAAAGTGAGCACTTAACCCATTGAGCCATCCCGGCTTCCCCCTTTTGTAGCCTTTTAAAGATATTTTCTTGATTGGGCTGTTGCTTGGTTGCTGTAAACCTTGGATCATACAGCTCCTCATTGTTTTCTTTATACTTTAGTAGAAGAATTAGAGCTCGAAGTTTCTTAGTCTGCCACTTTGCTGATATTACACTCTTCTCTTTTTGAAATATAATTTTAGTGATAACAGAATTCTTTCTTTGCATTTTTTTTTCTTTCAGCGCTTTGAATGTGTCATTCCATTGCCTCCTGGCCTCGAGGATTTCTGATGGGAAATCAGTGGTTATTCTTTTTTTTTTTAAAGTTTTATTTTTATTGGTTTTTGACAGAGAGAGAGACAGATAGGGAGAGACAGAAAGGAGGGGGAGGGCCCAGAGCAGTCTCCATAGTTGACAGCATTAGTTTTCCATATAGTTTCACTCTACAGGTGGGCGCGGGGCTGCACAGGGCAGGAACCAGGCCAGGAGCCTCCTGCATAGGCCCCATCAAGGACTGAACTGGGGACACACCCCAGCTCAGCATGTGGGTCTGTCTGGGCCAGAGCCAGGATTCGATCCCTGGTCTCCGGGGCTGCAAAGCGAGTGCTTAACCCGCTGAGCCATCCCAGCTTGCCACAGTGGTTATTCTTAATGTATGTAGGTCTCTTAAACATGGTAAGTCCTTACTCTTGCTGCTTTTAACATTTTCTCTTTGGTTTTATCTTTCAACTATGTTTTCTATTTGTATAAATGTGGATCTGTGAATTTATCCTACTTCATGTTTGTTGAGCTTCTTGAATATTAATATTTTTCATCAAATTGGGGAAATGTTTGGCCATTGCTTTTTTCAAATAGTCTTTTGCCCTCTCTCTTTCCCCTTGTTTTCTTGGACTCTCTTTCTGCATATATCTGTATGTTTGTATCTAAATGTTTCTGATGTTTTGTTCATTTTTTTTTTTTCTGTTCACTTGACTTGATAATATTAATTTATCTATTTCCAAGTACTGGGTTTCCCCCCCTTTTCTGCTCAAATATGCTGTTGTGACTCTTAGTGAATTTTTAATTTTAGTTTACAGCTTCAAAATTTCAATTTGGTTCTTCTTTAAAATTTATATCACTTTGATTATATTCTCGAATTGATTATTTTTTCTCATGTTTGCCTTTATTTCTTTAGGAATATTATCCATTTGTCCTTATATATGTCAATATATAATATGTAATATATAACTTCTATATTATATATAAATTATATATATATATATATTACATATATTATTTTATTTTATTGTTTGAGAGATGAGAGAGAGAGAGAAAGAGAGAGAGAAGGGAGAGGGCCCAGAGCAGTTTCCACAGTTGTATATCATTAGTTGTGACATGGTTTCATTCCATACTGATGGATGTGGAGCTTTACGAGGCAGGCACCCAACTGGGGGCCTACCACATGGGAGGCAAGAACCTTCACCACCAAACCAACCTGGCAGTTACCAGTGGTGCCACAGTTTAGCATAAGGAGTTGCACAAGCTGAGGTTGGGAATTGAACACCACATCTCATGATTGCGAGGCAAGTGCTCAACCAATAAGCTATCGAAGCATCTCACTTTGAACATATTTTAAATAGCTTATTTATGTCTTTCTCTTTAATTAAGTCCAACCTCTTAATTGCCTCAGGGACAGTTTGTATTGATTAGTCTTTTTCTGGTATATGGTATATACTTTCTTGTTGTACGTTTCCCAATTTTTTTGAAAACTGGAAATTTCTAATAACATAATGTAATAACTTTAGAATTAAAATTTTCCCTCCTCTGCAAAATTTGTTTTGTTGTTTTTTGTTACAATACTTGTTGTGCTACATGGTTTTTCTGAGCTAATTATGTAATATTTGTAATTGTTCATGCGTGGCCATTGAAGTCTCAAATTTAATTTGCTTAGCAGTTAACCAAAAATCTTTCAGGGAGTCTCTTAATCATTTGGGACCAGTAAGTTTCCCAGCCTTTTTTAATATGTTGGGACATATCTCCAGTGCTCTAACAGGTAGTGTACTGTTAAATTATCCTAGTTTACTGTTTTCAGAGAACTTAAAGGTATACCATAAGTGAGAGCTTAAGGCCTTCTAATTTTTTCCCCTGAATATGAACACAGCTGTATGCATGGAGGTGGCCTTCCATATTCCCAGAAATATGAGATTTTCAAAGCTCTTAAGGTGATTTCATTCCTCTTTTGTTTTAAGCTATTTAATTAGCCTATTGTTTGTCCCCAACTGTTATCCATTGCCTTAGTTATTTATTCTGTTAAAACATCACAGGAATGCCCCTGTCCTAAAAGCTATAAGTATTAGATACATTTGATTAAATTCAAATAAAGGTAATCCTTTTGACTGTCATCTTCCAGGGAACCACTGACCAAGTCCAATTATGTTTCCTCTTTGGGAACGAGGCTTTGGAAGACTTCCAGGCTTGTTCTACTCTCTTCAGTACTCAGAATGTGTTCTGTTATTTTCCAAGCTACTGAGGGCTAGGGAGTAGGAGATGGGATTAGAATAAGTTATAGAATCACAATGCTCATAGTTCTTATTGATATTAATTCATTTTTTTTCTTAACTAAATACTCCATGGGTTTCTTCAAACCCTTGACTAATTTCCAGAAAACTCAAAATTATTTTGGTAACTTGTGCCTACATTGCTTTTATGTTGGGGCAACCTTTTGGAGATCCTTACTCTGTCATTTTTTTAAGATTTATTTATTTTTTTAAAATATTTTTTTATTGTTTTTGACACAGAGAGAGACAGAGACAGAGAGAAACAGGGCGAAGGGGGAGGGCCCAGAGCAGTCTCCATAGTTGTATGTCATCAGTTTTCAACATAGTTTCATTCCACACAGGTGGGTAGAAGGCCACGCAGGGCAGGAACTAGGCTGGGAGACTCCTGAATGGGAAGCATGCCCCCACGAGATGGGGGCTGAATGTGGGGCTTCCCACATGGGCAGCTCACCCTGACAAGAACTGGGGGAACCCAATACCAGTTCAGCATATGGGTCTGCATGGGCCAGGGCTGGGATTTGATCCTCAGACCCTGAGGTTGCAAAGCAAGCACTCAGCCCACTGAGCCATCCTGGCATCTCCTTACTCTGTCATTTTTATGGCTGCCTCCTCTATTAACCTTTAAAAAATTTGGTAAAAATGTATAACAAAATTTGCCTTTTAATCATTGGTAACTTATTGTTTCTCTGAATTTGCCTGTCTAGATATTCTTTATAAGTGCAATCATTCATTGTGTCCTTTGTGCCTGAATTATTTCACATAGCATAGTTTTTTCATGGTTCATCAATGTTGCTACATGTATCAGAAATTACTTCCCTTTACTGACTTATAATTCCACTGTATGTATATATTATATGTCTTAGTCAATTCAAACTGCTATAACAAAATGCCACTAAGGTGTGTGTCTTATAAAAAACAGAGATGCATTTCTCACAGTTCTGGAGGCTGGACATCTAATATCAGGACGCCAGCATGGCTGGATTCTACTGAGGTTTTTTTTGAGGTTATTTTTCATTCCTATGTATGTTATTATTTTGTTAGCATGTGTTTACATCCACAAAAAACAATAGCATTGCCTTGAATGTTTTTTTAATTAATGTTAGCTATCTGCATCCTAGCAGAGATTGCTTCCCTTTGTTAGACTCTAGTTGGATAGTCATCAGTGTCAGAGACTTACAGCTCAAAGAAGTCAATAGAGTTCCAGGACACCAAAGACAGAGAACATGACACAGATTACTGGACAATTTCTATTCCAAAATGTTGTTGTGAGCCCCACTCAAAAGATGTTGTTTTGTGGGTATCTGATGTAGAACCAAAGATAATACCCCCAAAATCACAGTTTTCAATATTCAAAGGATCAAGTTAGGTGCTGTATCTCTTTTTTTGGTTGTGGAAGGGGTAATGAAGAGACAAATTTTCTTTGCCCAAAGGACTGAGAACTGTAAATTTGCCTACATAATACTGAGCAACATTACATGGCAAGCAGGGTCCTGAATTTTGTTGGTGATTTTCAGCCACTCTTCCTAGCAGATGTGTGATATTACAGCATGCACTGTTAGGACTTCTGATTTAGAACCCCTAAGATGTCATTTATATATGAATGTTTTGAAAATCAGAGTGTGGAAGCACTTGTGCTAAATTTTGGCCTATCAAGTTGCGGCAAATGAAAATGTAGTTTAGGTAACCCTGGAGTACAGGAAACACATGTACCCTTGTTCACATGAATGCAAAAGATCTTGATCCTTAGTTGTCAATAAATATGGGGAAATGGTTTTGTCAATGTTTAAAACATTGTATCATGTGTCATTAGTCTGTGTAATGATTTCGGTTAGCCACATTGTCTGCAAAAGTTGAGGCTTATAGAAGAAAAAAACTGAATTTATTTGTAAATAATCCACTGTAAGCCTGCAGGACCCCTTAGACTTTTGTGCATGGCTGGACTTGAACCTCTTAATGACATTAATAATATGCTTGCTTTAAGTATTTAATCTGGGTTGAATTATTTTTTTTCATCCTGCGATTCTACACATTCAGTAAGGATCAGGGAGATTGGTGGAATAGTGATTTATGAGTCTCACTGACATTTCTCTACATGTGGATGAATCTTACCTGGCACGTATGAGCAGGGAAATACAAGTGTCTATCCCTACTATACAAGGTGTGACCAACAAATATGGTGAATATTTGAATTAAAAAAAAATTACAGTAAAATACACATTGTCATTATTCCCCCTCAGAATACACCCCTTCACTTCAAACACACTTATCTCATCATTCTTGCCACTTTCTGAAGCAGTTCTGGAAGTCCTCTTTCATGAGTAGCTGAGAAATGGGCTAATGGTTTCATCTACCATAACAACACTCAGTGGCACACATCATTTCTGGTACGGCAATTTCTGTCAAATAAAAAATTACAGTATGTCCTCATCCACCCCATTCACTATATCTGGCACTGTGCAACTTCTTGCTTTTCCCCGAAGTAAAAATGACCACAAAAGGTAAACATTTTGAATCGATTCAGGACATTGAGGCAGCTGTGACAGTGCAACTAAAGACACTCACAAAAGAGGACTTGCCGAACTGCTACAGAAAGTGGTGGAAATGGTAAGTGTCTCTGAAGTGAGGGGAGGGGGGATATTTAAAGAGGAATTAATAGCAATGTGTCTTTTACTGTAATGTTTTTTTATTTAATCATTCACTGTATTTTTTTTATCATACCTTGTATATTCAGATTTTGATGTAATATTTAGAGTGCACAGAATTGGACCAAAAGGTTTTACTCACAAGGTCATATTGGATTCCTTTCTTTACTGCAAACTGAACCCAAACACATTATCTTATTCTTGATGCCATTTTTTTTCCCTGCAGGTCTGTGCATAATAGTGATTTGAATATTTATATCTAACAAGGCCGTAGAAGATTGATTCTCCCCCATCACCAAAATTCCTCATCATAATCAGAGATGCACATATGATTTTTCATCTCCACGAGGAACAAGGAGCCCTCAATTATCCTCCTGCAACCACTTCCCCAATTCCTCCTTATTAAGAGTTAGGACTATGTGTTGCATTGTTGGTCTAAACATTCACCAATTCTAATAGAACACCCTCAAATTTCATTAATTGGCTGGGTGAGGTCTGTGTTCTTACAGAAAGCCATGGATCTGTCAGCCTTGCTGCAAGTATCAAGAACTACATGGGGGGGGGGAGGGGAGGATGGTGGGGGCGGGGGGAGCTGGGATGGCTCAGCCAGCCAAGTGGGCTAAGCGCCTGCCTTGCAGCCCCAGGGACCTAGGATTGAATCATGACCCTAGCCCATGCAGACCTACATGCTGAACTGGGGTGTGCCTTCCATGTGGAGTCCCCCAGTTTGGTTCTTGCTCCCTGGTTTGGCCCCTGGCTTGAGGGGGTGTCTACCATGTGGGAGAGGCCCCCCTGTCCAGCGCAGCCCCCACCCTGCAAAGTCCCCGCCCACCCATGTGGAATGAAACCATGTGGAAAACTGATGACATACAACTATGTAGACTGCTCTGGGCCCTTCCCATTCCCTCTGTCAAAAACAATAAAATAAATCCTTAAAAAACCAACCAAACAAACAAAAAAACCTTTCCCAGGATGGTGGTTTCTTGCCTCCCATGTGAGAAGCCCCAGTTCAATTCTACCCCATGAGGCCCCAGCAGCCCCATATCCACCTGTGTGAAATGAAACTATGTCAAAAGCAAAGCAAAACAAACAAAAACAAAAACATGATATGCAGCTATGGAGACTGCTCTGGGCCCTCTCCCTTTCTCTCTCTCGCTCTCTCACTTTCTCTCAAAACAATAAAATCAATCTTAAAAAAAAAAAAAGAACTGCAAGGATCCTGGGATAGTTCAGCAGGCTGAACACTTACCTTGCAATTGCAAGGTCCAGGGTTTGGTTCCCTGCTCCAGCCTGTGCAAACCCATGCTCTGAACTGCAGCCCATTGGTCACTGCTGGAATGGCTCAGTGGTGAAGGTTTTCCCTCCTATATGGGAAGTCCCTGGTTGGGTTCCCACCCTGTGAGGCCCCACATCTACCTGTGTGCAATGAAACTATGACACAACTAATGATGTACAACTATGGAGACTGCTCTGGACCCTCACACCTTCTCTCTCTCTCTCTCTCTCTCTCTCTCTCTCTCTCTCTCACACACACACACACACACCTTCTCTCAAACAATAAAATCTTTTTTAAAAAGAACTGTGAAGATTATAAAATTTTACTCATTTGTGAGTTAACAAGGTAGCTTGTTACAGTTTCTTGGGTGCTGGTAGAAGACATGAGACTTCTGGGTCAGAGACAAAGAATAATTTATTATTTACAGTAATAGCAATAGCCCAAATGTCAGCATTTATACCCTAGAAGCCCGAGTCCCACATCCCACAGGGTGATGCAAAATGGTCACATGACACCTACATATAATGTAGGTTGCATTACAGTAGAGGAAACCTCAGCTTGGGAAACTCAAACTTTTATAATGGACAGTAGCCCCCCTCCCTTCCTTTTGCTATTAAAGAGGACATTATCTTTATTATATTGGAATAAGCATTCCTCCACAGTGAACCATTTTCTATCTCCTGAAGACTAACCAAACCTGCTCTTCAGAGAGAGATACTATATCTGCCAAGGCTGCTTACCATTCTAACACTTTTAAAGATATAGCTTAACAGAAAGAATGGTAAATGTCTTTCTTTCAAGATGTACAGAAACATGTAAACCAAATGAAGAATTGATTTCCAACAATATGTGAGTGAAATTGCTGGTAATACGCCATCTTCAAACTTATAAGTTAATGGCCAATTTCTCTCTGACATACTATCACCTACAGTGTATAGGATCTCCCACTTGTATAACTGGTCAATATGTATATTCAAACTTCACATGTGTTGCTGATATGATGTGTGTGAAATCATTTTATTTAAATTTCCTTTTTTTTTTCACTTACTGATGAGATTCATATAGTCAACAAATGTTTATAATCCAGATATTCTTCTAAGGACTTGGGATACATTGGTGTGTGTAAAGGAAGAAAACTCATGTACTTTCAGGGCTTACATTCTCAAAGGTAAACAGCAAACATAGTAACTAAGTAAATTATATGGTAATAAGATGACATGTTATGGAAAAAGATACAATAAGATAATGAGAGCAGATTAAGGTAATGTATGATCTACTGTGAATTGCCTGTTCATATTTTTTCCCCAAGTTTTCTATGGACTATTTTTTTCCTCATTTAATATATTTTTATTTATTTCATCATTTTAAGTATTGAGATTTGTAGCCCAATCTTATTTTACTCCACTTCGTATATAATGATTTTGAAATTAGGTGATTGCATATTTTAGTATAATCAAACTTATCAAAGATTTCCTTTAATACCTGTGCATTTTTTGCCTTTAAAGAAAATCTTCCTCATTTTCACAGGAAAAAAGTATATAAACATTTTTTTTTCAGATTTGGTTATAAAAGTTTTATAAATGTTACTTTCCAATTTTAAGTATTAACTGTTTTTCCACTTGTAATTTATTTTGTGTGCAAGGTATGATGAAAGGTCTTAAGTTTATTTTTGCCATATGGAATAAAAAGATCAATCCAACATCGTTTACTGAATGTCTTTTCTCATTCATCTGAAATGTCACCTCTATTATGATTCGTTTTCCACAAGCAAATCTATTTCTAGGTCCCTCCTCTGTTTCGCTGATAATTTGACCTCTCTTTTTCATCCTTGCACTGCATATACATTACTATCCAGTGTTTCCAGTGATTGTATTAAAATGAGACAAATCACCTTGCACCTCTGCTGAAAATACTGAAGTGGTTCCCTATCAAATTCAGTGTAAAATACTAATTCCATTCTAGGAATTGCAAGGCTCTAATATATCTGCTTCTCTTTGAATCTTCATTATCTCTTTGCATGTACTTCCTGATATTCTGTACCTTGCTCACTCAGCTCCAGCCATGCTAGTATCCTCAGTGTTTCTAGAACATGCCAGGCCACTAGTGTCTCTACCTGGAATGCTCCTTCCCCAGACAGGCAAGTTCTATCACTGCTTTTAGGTCTTGACTCAAAAGTCAGGTTCTCAGTGAGGCTCTCCCTGACCTTCCTTTCTATCCAATTTCAGCCTCCTGACTGGAATTTCAACTCCTCATTCCTTGCCTTATTCCTTTTTATCTTTTTTACATATTACTTATATCTTGGCTACTGTCTGGCACACTGAAATGAAAGCTCCAGGCAGTTAAGATTATTTTGTTTCTTTTGTTCATTACCATATCATGAGTTCTTGTGCCTAAAGAGTGCCTGGCAGACAGCCTATCTGAAGTACACATTGGTAGGATGAAGACAAAGCAGATAAATTGAAAAAGAAATAGGATCAAAGTAAGCTAAAAGGGAGGCTAGGCAATTTCCTTGGATCAAGCCCCAAAGCTACAAATGGACGTTTTATTAGACTAAAGCAGGCCAACTGGGGGTGTGGCCAACTTGAGAGGGCATTGAGTCTAAAATGGGCTGACCCAGCTACTTATATTCTTGTTGGAATGTGGGGCCAAATCCTTAGCTTATTGTTTATGTTTTGTTTTTTTTTTAATTATTATTTTCAGGTAAGCCAGACATAAGAATTTTTGTAATATAAAATCTCCTAAATGTCTAAATACAATTTAAACACAGGAAGCAATAAAATCTGAAAGATCAAACAAAACAATACAGCTGGCTGAAATTGGGACATGGGTGGCCTGCAGTGTTTGTCAGACTAAATTTTATGATGTATGAAAGAAAACTAAGCTGTGCTGTGGTGAGGTGGGTTTGCCTTGTGTGTTTCTTAAGGCAAACAGCTTCAAGTCATGTTGTGTGGATAATGAATAGAAATTACCACCTTCTTTCAACTCCTGGAAGCTCCCCACATCTCCTTCCCATACATGGAATTAAGGGAACCTAGGCAGTGCAGAACCACCAGAACTCTTTCTTCTTGAGGGCAGGGGTATATTTCAGTGAAGTGTGAGATGGGGAAATCAGAAAGAGGGTTTTTAGGGGAACTTCCATGGGAGGACTGGGGAAAGGCAAGGAGGAGAGGACGAGCACATAGACCCTTGTATCACAATACCATATCTCTGAGTTTATTGGGGTCACTGCACCCTTACCCCATCAACCACTCCCTCTATGTGTCACTATCCTGTCAAAAAAGCTAGTTATACAAAGCCACAACTCCCAGACTGCTTGCTCCATGCCATCTATCTCACCTGGAAATAGCTTCACAAATTTCTATCAGTTGCCTATGTGCGTGGGGTGGGTAAGACTGGCAGGAAGTATCAGTGAAGTGTCAGTAGCCACCAGATTTGTTGGGGGTACAGCCAGAATGTGACTTCTGTAGGCTGAAGACCTCAATTTGGTGGAACACTAGGTGGAGCTATTTGTAGTTTCAGGCAGCTAATTAGAGAGGCATGGACTGTCAAGCACTCCCATGCTCTAGAGCAGGGTTGTGAAACTCAATTAAAACACGGGCCATTTGGTGCAACAGGCAAGATTCACTCGGGCCACATCACATTTACAAATGTCACCGGAACTGAGTCAGTGCATTCATACGTGCCCCCAGGCTCCCAGGAAAGGCACTGGGCCACATGTATACTCATCTTCAGTACTTAAAGGGCTAACGAGAGAACTGTGTGTACAGTATTACCTCG
>PVKE010037625.1:0-15816 GCA_004027555.1 Craseonycteris thonglongyai
TTCTGTTCTTGCTCCATAAAAACTATATTATGATTATTAGTATTGTTTTAATTCATAGTAAGTTTCATTCATTTCTGACTAATATTTTTTATGAGAATTCTTTACTAAGCATTAGTTTTGACTTTTCTTCCTTTATCTTTCCTTATATAAGAATATAAGATTTTATACACTAGCCATCTTGAAAGATACATATTTAGAAATAGGCTAAGGGCAAATTCTAAGCTAAATGAAATTTTGAGAGAAACTTGGGTTGCTGTTTAAGTACTTTTAGTTTTTCTTTCTTACCAAACTATGGAGCATGGAGATGGGTAGTTGAAGGACTGTACAAACAACAGTATCTTAATAAATAAAATTTTACAGTACATTTAGGTTCACAGCAAAATAAAGCAGGACATATAGTACAAGCTCTATATAGTCGTTGTACCATTTAGTGTCACCTTTCCCCATAAACAGAGCCTCCCCTACTGTCAACATCCCTCATCAAAGTGGTATACTTAAGTTCTCACTTAGCATGGCTGATATGTTCCATCATTTTAAGCAAAATAACACATAATGCAACAACTTTACCATGGTTTAATTGATGTAAATAAGAGTTGAGTTCCTACAGTATCTCATCAGTGTTATAACAAAATGACATTGAAAGAAACTTTGTTATTTGGCAACCTACTAATATTTGTTACAGTTGCTAAACTTAAATTGCTACATGATTATTATTATTCAAAGTCCATTGTTTACATTGGAGTTCACTCAGTATTGTACACTATATTGGTTTGATAAATGTATGATGACATATCCATTATTGATATATTGCACAGAATAGTATTAGCACCCTAAAAGTCCTCATTCTCTGTCTATTTATTTCTTCCTTCTTGTAACTCTTGGCAACCACTGTCTTACATTTTCACTAACTCTATATTTTAGCATTTTTAGAATGTCCGATAGTTATACATATACAGCACATAGACTTTTTATATTGATTCCTTTCTCTTAGGAATATGCATTTAAGATTTCTCCATGTCTTGTCATTACTTGATAGTTCATTTTTTTTTAGCATTGAATAATAGTCCATTGTATGAGTGTATTTCAGTTTATTTATAAATTCACCTACTAAAGGATACCTTAGTTGTAGTTTTGGCAATTATGCATAAGGCTCTTGTATACAGTCATGTGCAAGTTTTTATGTGGTTGGAATTTTCCACTTTCTTTGGGTAGATACCAAGGAGCACAATTGTTATATAGTATTGTAAGAATGTGTTTAGTTTTCTAAGAAATTATCTTCCAAAGTGGCTGAAAAATTACCAGTTTAATAAAAATAGAATAAAATCTATTAAAATGTATTTATAAACTATAGAAAAAGCATTTATTATATAAGAAAAACAATATATTATTTATATTTATATTTTTTTCTTCAAATACTCAGAAAGCTAAATGTTTGATTCTGCGTGCTTAACCTGTGAGACTTTGAAAACTGAAGAACAGAAGTACGCAAACTTCTAGTTTCATTTTGAGGGCAAATTTATTTGTTGAGATTTACTTTTCCATAGAATTTCTGTTAATAAATATTTTTTTATTAGGGAAGTACTTCTCATTTTTATAACTTATTTCTCATCTATAATGTGGACCACTCAACAAAAATAAACAAATGAACAACAACAAGAATGGAAGATCCACTTTTCTTATTTTAGGCTCTTATATATGTCAATTCTGCAAATAATTTTGTGAAGCTAACAAGGCTCCTATAATTCTACTGGAGGTATAACATTTGTACTAAATCTTTTCACATTTAATAATGTCAAAATTTCATTGAAATGTTTAACTTTTACTTAGTCTTATGGCACCAAGCCAATGGAAAATATGTGGACATAAGTAGATGGAGATAAATGAAACTAACATTTTAAAGATTTATTTTATTGTTTTTTTGACAGTGACAGAGAGAGACAGACACAGAGTGACAGAGAGAAGGGGGAGGACCCAGAGCAGTCTCTATAGTTGTACATCATCAGTTTTTGACATGGTTTTATTACACACAGGTGGGCCGGGGCTGCACAGGGTGGGAACTGGGCTAGGGGCCACCCACATAGGAGGCATGCCCCCTCAAGCCAGGAGCCAAACTGGGTTGTGAGAACCTAACTGGGGGCCTCTTCCTCGGGAAGCACACCTCAGTTCAGCATATGGGGCCAGGACCAGGATTTGGTCTTAGGTCCCCGGGTCTGCAAACGAGTGCTTAATCTGCTAAGCAATTCTGGCTCCCCTGAAACTAACATTTTTAAATGCTTTTATATGCCAGGCATTCTTCTTGACTACAAACACTATATTTCCCTCTTTTAACAATTCTGCAAGGTAACAATTGTAACTTTATCTTGTAAATAGAAATTCAGAGTACTTAAAAAAACAAAAATTGACTCTAAATGGATGAGTTAGCCTACTTCAATATATTATATTTTAATAACAGTAAACCTACTCCAAATTCTTTTACTAACTGGAAACATTAAAAAGAAAAATAACTCTACAATGTGTGTTTGAAAAATTTGTGTTTGTTGATGAACAATATCATAGAGCAAGAGATAAAAAATATGATATTTTAATCAAGTTAAACACTGGTTAGGAAACTGGATCTGCCTCTTAGAAGATGTATGATGCTAGGCCAATTATATACTAGCAATAGCTTTGTGCCTCATTTTCTTCTTGAAAAATGCAGGTAGTAATAACTACATTGAACTAGCTTTATGAGCTTTGTAAACAATCTATTTTAATCATGTAACACATTTTCTGAAACCTATGTTTTAATATATTATAACAAATTATACCAGTTTCAATTGTACAAATTGTTGTTTCTCCTGTGCTACTAATCTGATTTTTCTGGCTGCTAAAATACATAGAATTTTTGAAAATATACCTAAAATTATATTTTATTATTATCTTTGGAAGTATTGCAAATGGTCTTTTGTTCATGAATAATTTCAGTTTTCTCTATTTATTTGAAATCAGAATAAAAACTAGTGAATAACAGTGCTCTGTGCCTCTTATATTGAATTTATTAATTTCTCTTTTAGCTATTTTGTATAAAATTTTATGAGATTTTGTTTGAAGAAACAGTTTTAAAAAAAATACTTTTTCTCCAACTGCTTTATGGTTGCATAAAATGAGGCTCAAAGAAAACAGCACACTAATATAAAAAATATGGCTTAAAATTATATGCATTTAGGACTAGTACACCCTGATATCTAGAAAATGTTATTTATATATACATTCAAATTTACAATACAGGCTTCAGTCAGTTATTAGATAATAAACTTGAATGGAAAAATGGTTGTATCTCCAGTTCACCCCCCCAAATCTTTCCTATAGTAATTAAAATTCCTGAAATTTGAGATTTACTTACATTCACAACAACTCTGAAAAATTCATTCATCTATAAAGATAAGCAAAGTAATAATTGTAGTCATAAAATAAATATAAAATTGTTTTTCTCCTATAACCACTATCAAAGAAATAAAATTTCTTTTTGAATAAGGTCAATTGAATGAGGTCAGAAGAGGTAAAAATGAATCAGAAGCGTATAGAACTAGAGTAGAAGACAAGCTTTGGTGGAACCTCTCAGTTTGAGAGACACTAGAACATTAGAGACTAGAAAATGATACTAGGGCTTCCACTTAGGTTTTGAAAAAGATACTGAGTAGCAGAGGAAAAGTCAGTGATGAGATTTTTTTCACTTGCACTTTTGCTTCACATATGCATTACTTAAAGTGAATTGGAAAAGTACTTACTTGGAAAGTGAGTTAGACTCAGGTTCCTGGTCTCCACCTCTGGAGAGTTTAATTTTGTGTATCTTGAATGGGCCATGAAGTTTGCACTTTTAACAGTTCCCCATGGGAGGCAGACCATGCTTTGAGTACCAGAGAATTAGAGGGTACACATAACATTGTAGAATTTTGGTTCTAAAATCTGGATACACATTAGAATCACCCAGAGAGCTTAAAAACACTGTCTGAGAACGTCCTCACAGATTATGATTTAATTGGTCATACTGAGTAAAGGGAACTTTTAAAAGTTCTATCAGATGTGCATCAAATATGAAAACTACTGGAAAGACAATACCAGAAGGGCAACCAGGGTTGCAATGTAAATGATAGTTTGAACCTGTTGCAATGAGACTAACTGTAGAGCGTTAGTAAGCAAGCAATCACAACTGTGTTCAAGCAGATGAGTTCTACGAGGGTAGGCAGATCCTATGTTTATTTTCACATTTTTTGAAAAGAGGTAGAGAGGCATTTTTTTAAGACATTCCAAATACTCAAATATTGACAACCATTTCAAATAAACCTTAAATTGCTATATGGATAAAAATTTAAAATTTTTTAGGGCCAAATATAGCTCAAGAACACAGTTTGTAAGCTCTTGCTTCAGAGAATTTCTAAGTAAATGGTATATTGGTTATAATCAGAATCAAATATGACATGAATCTTTCATATAGAACAGCATTGGATACTATAATAAGAACAAATTTGAATTACAACTAGATTGATAAATATAACTGTTCCTTTATTCAATTGAAAGTGACAGCCCAGATTAAAATGGCCTGAAAACTTTAAATAGTTACCAAATATGGTAAATTATTATTTTTTGAAATAATAATCTCTAACATTTTTAAAGAAAAATACTGTAAAATAAAACTTAATTGCCCTAATGATTTGGGTTCTAACAATTTGGCTCACAATTATAGATAACAGTTTCATTAAATCAGATTATTCCCATCAAATTTTGCCTGTTTGTTAAACATTGATTTTATCATTTAAGAGAAGGAGAGAGAGAGAACGAGAGTTGGGTGGGGAGGGGGCCCAGAGCTGTCTCTATAGTTGTGAATCATTTACTGTGACATGGTTTCATTCTACACAGATGGATGCGGAACCACTCAGGGAGGGAACTGAACTGGGGACCTACTGAGTGGGAGATAAGAACCTTCACCACCACCAAAGCTGTTTCCAGTTGTGCTGCAGTTCAGCATAAGAGTTTGTACGGGCCAGAGTTGGAATTCAATCCCTGGACCTCGTGGTGGCAAGGAAAGGGCTCTACATATTGAGCTGTCCTAGCATCCCCTCTAATTTTGCTTCTTTATTTATTTAAAATTTAAAAGTGTTCTCTGTCTCAATTCATAGATAACTGTACTCTGAAATACTATATATTACATAACTATAAAAAAATCATGCTGTGTATGTTTAAAACTAAATTTGTAGTGCTATAAATGATAACTCTAATAAAATATTATTAAAATTAAATATGTAAAGTTAAAAGAAACTCAAAGCAAAACATTTTGTTTCTACTGTAAGAGCATCTGTTAGTCTAACAGACGCTTCTGTGTAATTATTGATGAGGTCTATATAACAGTTCTCTTACTATTCCATTAACTGAGTTAAAAAAAATACCAAGAGTCTGTAAATTAAATATGATTCAGAATTTTTTACATACATGTGATGAAAAATGAATGTATCATTCAAACATAAAGAATAGAAACAAAGATGAGTCATGAGTTATTCTATACATAATAAATACATAAAAAATATCTGTTCTTTTCACCCATCATCACATTACAATCCTAATACTGCAGTTGAAATGGAGACTCAAGTATTTCCAAGGTGAAAGGGCTATAATATGATTTGACATAATGTTAACTCACACTTTATGCTAAGTGTCTTCCTCTATATCTTGTGGTTTTAATACGGATGCCATAACAGAGACTCTATTTCTTCAATCAGCAGTCACATGACCTTGACAGCTAGTTGCAATACTTTTGTCTGCATTCTCAAAATGCAAATGAGAACAAAAATAAAGCTACAGCTGCCCAAAATGACTTATAGCAAGGGTCAAAAAGTCAAATGCCTACAGGGGACAGAGAGGTGACATAAATGAGGGAAGAAGGCCGGAAATGTATGTCCTGTCTACAGGTAAAGCAGCTCTTCAGACACAGCTAGCTACCATCATGAACAATTGTAGTTCCTGTGTTTTTAATATCAGATTACTCAGCAAAAGCCAGAAATCTGGATTTTTCAGGTAAAATATTCTGCACTTTAAATGTTTCTATTCTGTTGAAAAGTTTCTATGACATTGTTTAAGCCAAACAAAATATCTGTGCACAACATCATCTTCTGGCATAAAGTAGCAGTGATGACAATTAAGAAAGCTGAGAAAAAATTCTTACACTGGCTCTGTTATAGAAAATACACATTGGGAAAGTGTTATACAAATGCCTGAGTTCACAGAAACAAATTTCCTACTAAAAGTATATCAGCAATACATTGGTTAAATGTAAATGTGTGTAAGGGGTTGAGGATTGTAATAATGAAGAACTTTCTATTCTTTTATTCAGCAAATATTTACCAGGCCCTGTTTTATGTTCTGGGGATATGGTATTAAACAAAAAAGTCTTTTTTTTTTTTTCTTGGAGTTTACACTCCAATGATGATATAGCCAAACAAATAATTAATGACCTGCATGTAAACCAAATCATAATGTAGTAACTGCTATCAAAAATATTATCAATGATATTAATTGTAGGATTGTCACATTGTGAGGTTTATGAAAAAGGAGGTTGTTTAGTTCTCCCAGTTAGTCTGTAAAAAATGTTAAAAAAGAGTTTTCAGGGAAGCTGGGATGGCTCAGCGGGTTAAGCACTTGCTTTGCAGCCCCAGGGACCAAGGAATAAATCCTGGCCCCTGCCTGTGCAAACCCATATGTTGAACTGGGGTGTGCTTCCCATGTGGAAGGCCCCCATTTTGGTTCTCATCCCCCAGTTTGGCACCTGGCTCAAGGGGGTGTGCCTCCCACCCGGGAGGCCCCCAACCCACTTCCCGCCCTCCACACCCCCACCCACTTGTGTGTAATGAAACCATGTTGAAAACTGATGACATAGAAATATGGAGACTGCTCTAGGCCCTCCCCCTTCTCTCTGTCTCTGTCTGTCTCTCTATCTCTGTCAAAACCAATAAAATGACTCTATAAAAATGTTTGCACTTAATTTATCTATATTAGGAAAAAGACATAGGCTCATAATTAAATAATAGAGACAGAAAGTAAAATTGCAGTTACCAGGAGCTGGGATGATGGGGGAAGTAGAAGTTAGTATTTATTTAATAGCTATAGGATTTCAGTTTTCCAAGATTAAAAAAGATTCTGGAAATAGATGGTGGTGATAATTACACAACCTATAAATACACTTAAAACTACTAAAATGTAAACTTTAAAATGATTAAAATGATAAAGTTTATGGCATGTGTATTTTACCACAATAAAAAAATTGGGAAAAAAATAAACAAAAATTAAATTCAGGCCAGAATTTGGTAGGTGGGCTGTAGTTTCCTGATCCCTGGTTTTGTAGATAGCCTTCTGGGCTATTTGATTCTGCTCTGGCATTGCTCTTGTGCGATTTTACCATCTGTAAGTTGTAGATAACTGATAAAAATGCAAAATAATTATTTTCTAAACTCACAAAAAATAAATTCTGCCCAGTGGAGATCCAGTCAATTAACCTTCTCCCTTATAGACAAAGTCATTTTTATGTCCACTTGTAAATTCATTAAATACTACTTTACTTCATATAAATTTGCATTTTTTAACTTTTTCTTTGAATTGCTTATAACATCTGAAGTGAACCCCTCATTTAATCAGTTAAATAAAATCTTTAACATGTGTTTGTTTCATATCTATATGAGACTTATGATTTTACCTTTCTTGAAAAATTTTAATAGCATGCATATTGTTAATAACTGTTTCTTTGAAGTGGAAGAATTTGTATTGCTATAAAACTATAGAATTTTTTGGCTATTTATTATAATTTTTTCCCAGAGTAGTTTTTGAATGGGCCACTTCAATCAAAATCAAACATTGTGTTTCACTTTAAAATACAGACTAATTATTATAATCAAAATATGTATTGTATATGGAAATAAGAACAGTCCCCCAAAAAGGCATTCTAATCAAGTCATTTCCTGTCTTCCACACAAGATCACTGAAGTCTTTTCTTCTTCAAAGACGGGATCCAATCAGTAATTTATTTATACACCTTATAGCTATGCCATTTGTTTGATTACCAATCGATAGAACATCAAATTTTGGAAAGTGCTCTGAAAAAAACTAAAATTGAGTGAAAAAATGATGGACAGTGAGAGTCTGGAGTAGCAGTGATAATTTTCATGGAAGCCTTCTTGTTTCCAAGCAGATGACATCCATTCAGGTTTCCACTTAGCAATAATGTTACCTTATTGTACATTATAAAATGAAAAGAAAAAGATAAAACACAACTAAGAAAAGAGAAGCTTTTCAAAAATATATGGCAATACAGAGCAAGGTTTATTTTTGGGTTTTTTTTTTTCAGTGTTGAATTTATTGGGATGACATCAGTTGGTAAAAATTACATAGGTTCCAGGTATACAATTCCATATTACATTGTCTCTTTTCATAGACAATTATACAGTTTACCATTTATATCAATCTAGGTTCAATTTACAAGAGGAAACACTTAACCCTAGCTAGCTGAAACAGAAAGGGATTTATTAAATTAAAATGAGTGGCTTTCAGATTTACTTGGACACCTGAAGAAATAAGCTTTAGATTGAATGTGGGGGTTGGTTCCTCAAAGCCATCCCCCAGAGCTCAAAAGAGAATTAATGATCTTGCCAGCATCAGGAAGCCACCAGCCAAATTTGGAAACCTAAGCTATAGCTGCTGGCTTTGGACCAGTTAACATCTGCTAAAAACCAATCAACAAGATGGTAGTCCTGCTTCTTTTTCCAGTTAATTTAGTTCATGGTGTTTGTAAGTGCAACTGATTGTTGTAACCTAAACCACAAACCTAGACCTAAGGAATACCAAGAAATATATATATATATATATATATATATATTGTTTTTGACAGAGATAGAGATACAGAGACAGAGACAGAGAGAAAGGGGAGGGCCCAGAACAGTCTCTATAGTTGCACATCATTCGTCTTTCCACATAGTTTCACTCCACAGGTTGGAGTGGGGCTGCACAGGGCAGAAACTGGGCCAGGGTTTTCATCCTGATGAGAACCAAACTGGGGGGCACTCCCCAGTTCAGCATATGGGTCCACACGGGCTGGGGCTGGGGCTGGGGCCTGGGCTGGGATTCGATCCTCTGTCCCCAGGGCTGCAAAGTGAGCGCTTAACCCACTGAGCCATCCCAGCTTCCCCGAGAAATATATTTTTTTACTCCATCTCTGTCATACAGGAAATCACTCAGAAAATGGCAAAATATACAAGGGCTTGTCCAGAAAATATCCAGCCACGCAATATGAAAAATAGAGGCACTTATGACTAGATTTTTTCTGGACAGCCCTCATATGCTGTCAGTTAATCTATCTACAATATACCAATTATCTTTCAAATTATTCTTTTAAAATGGTGCTTATTTGAGCTTCTCCCAGTTTTCCCACTGTTCTGAAAAGCTTCAGGTTAAGGTAATGAGAGTTGGGAGACATCTCCCCTCATGTATTACTACCTCCTGGCTCCTTTAAAGCAACAATGTATTGTTTATAGTTTGAGATTTGTTAAACAATTGTTAATAAAACTAATGTAAGCATTTACATACAGGATTTTGTGAGAACATGAGGTTTTATTTTTCTCAGAGAAATTCCCAAGAGTATATGTTTGGATGAAAAATGTATGTAGAACTTTATTACAACTTGCCAAATTTTTCTAAAATTGCTGTGTCATATTGATTTTCCACCAGTAGGTTAATGAAAAAGAATATTGCTTAGTTTTATTACAGTTATTTTTCAATGAAAGAGAGTTCCAGTTATTGCATACAATTACCAGTACTTAGTATTGGTAAAATAATTTGGTTTTGTTTTAAACTTTCCAACAGGTGTGTCTTGGTGACTGATTGTGATTTTAACTTGCATTTGTCTTTAAATGATGAAAGATTTGGTCACATTTTTATGATTTTTTTTTTTTTGGCCATCTATGCACCTGTTTTGATGAAAGATTTAAAAATTTTGCACATGTAAGGTTGGGCTGTTTGTTTTTCTTTTCTCTTTTTTTTAATTGCTAAATTTATTGGTGTTGGGGAGAGCCAGGATGGCTCAGCCCTGAGGACCAAGGATCGAATTCTGTCCCTGGCCTGTGCAGATTCATATGCTGAACTGCAGTGTGCTTCCCATGCAGGAGGTCCCCAGTTCAGTTCTTGCCCCCCAGTTTGGCCCCTGGATCAAGGGGACATGCCTCCCATGCTGGAGACCCCCAGCCCAGTTCCCACCCTGCAAGGCTCCCGCCCACCTGTGTAGAACAAAACCATGTTGAAAACTGATGACGTTCAATCATGGAAACTGCTCTGGGCCCTCCCCCTTCTCTCTCTCTCTCTCTCTCTCTCTCTCTCTCTCTCTCTCTCTCTCTCTCTCTCTCTCTCTCTCTCTCTGTTTCTGTCAAAAACAATAAAATAAATCTTAACAAAATTTATTTCGGTGACATTGGTTGGTATAAATTACATGGGTTTCAGGTGTACAATTCTACACTATATTATCTAAGTATTGCATTCTTTGTTCACTACCCAGCGTCAGTCCTCTTTCCATCTACATTTATGTGATGTACCCTCCCTACTCCCCAACCATCTCCCTTACCATCAGGTAACCACTAAACTATTAATTGTGTCCATGAGTTTTTGTGTCTTTGTTACCTAAAACTTTCAGTTTTATATTCCACCTATCTGTAAAGTCATAGGGTTCTTGATATCTTCAGTCTGACATCTCACTTAATATGATGATCTCAGGGTCCATCCAAGTTGTCACAAATGATTGTATTTCATCTTTTCTTATTGCTGAGTAGTATTCCATTGTGTAAATGTACCATAACTTTTTTATCCAGTCATCTATCAAAGGGCACTTTGGTTGTTTCCATGAATTGGCCACTGTGAACAGTGCTACGATGAACATAGAGGTACATATATCTTTGTAAACTAAGGTTTTCAAGTTTTATGAGTAGATACCCAGAAGAGGGGTTATTGGGTCATATGGCAATTCCATTTCTAATTTTTTGAGGAATCTCCATACTGCCTTCCATAGCAGTTACACTAATTTACATTCCCACCACAGTGTATGAGGGTTCCTTTTTCTCCACAGACTCTCCAGCACTTGTTATGCCTTTTCTTGTTGATTGCAGTCATTCTAACAGGTGTGAGGTGACATTTCATTATGGTTTTAATTTGCATTTTCCTAATTGCTAGTGAAGTTGAGCTATTTTTCATATATCTGTTGACTGTTCTTTTGTCTTCATGGGACAAGTGTCTGTTCAGGTCTTCTGCCCATTTTTTAATTGGATCATTTTTGTTGTTGTTGTTGTGGGGTTGTATGAGTATTTATATATTTTATATATTAGCCCTGTATCAGAGGCAGTGTTGGCTAACATTTTCTTCCATTTTGTTGGTTTCCTCTTTACTTTGTTGATGGTTTATTTTGCTGTGCAAAACCTTTTACTTTCTATTAGTGAGTTGTAAAAGACCTTATTAGAGTCTGAATACCAGTGTTTTATAAGATATGTGTCTTGCACATACTTCTCCTAGACAGAGGCACATACTGGGGGGTGCCAAAAATGTATATACATTTTGAAATGTTATCTATGTATTACTTTTTGAAGTTTGATCGAATTACAGTAGCAATGTATAGAATGACATTTGCTCAAAAAATGGCATTAATCAAATGAATGCTAGCATCACCATGAGAATGCAGAATAAAGAAAATTGCAGAAGCACAGTTGTCATTTGAGGAGTGCAAGAACATTTTAAAGCCCTATTTGAAATTTGAGAATGTATGAAAGTACATTGACACTGCAAGTGTGTGTATGACACAGAACATCCAACACGCTTAACAATTGCATGCATTTATGATAGGTTTGAGACACATGGCAAATTGAGATGGCATGCACAGTGATACAAGTGGACACGTTGGTCAATGTTGCTCAAGTAGTAGTTTGCCATAATCAGAAGTGTCTGTACATTGATGGTAACCTCTTTGAGCACCTCTTGTAATTGCAGAAGTCAAATGTTACTTATATTCATCTTTTGTTATTGATTTGTATTGAGTATTACAACTTTAATAGTTTGTTTCCTTTCTTAAAATATTTATACATTTTTGGGGCATCTCCTGTAAACACACACACACACACACAATCTGTCTGGAAGAAAATCAACCATTTTCAATATAAGGAGAATGGTTTGTGTGACATCAATATAAACTGACAATGAAGGAATGTAAACTGGAATGTGCATGTGCAAACACCGATGACTTCACTGTACAAGTGAGAGTGGGCACTAGATATTGAGTGAAAATATGTACTGGGTAGTCATCATGTTTAAAATGACTGAGTGAGTAGAACAAAGAATCTGCATTAAATTTTTTATTAAGCTTGAAAATTCCTCCACAGAAATTATTCAGATGATTCATATGACTTCAGGATGATGCAGTGAGTGCTGTATAAATAAAAGTGTGGCACAAATACTTTCAATATGGTCAAGATTCTCTTGCAAGTGACCCATGTTCCGGAAGACCTTCAGCAAGCAGAACATCTAAGAATGTGGACCGTATCCAGGCTGCAATCAACAAAGATCAGTGATTGACAATTTGAGAACTAGAAGCTGATCTGGGAATTCAAAAATCTACTGTGTCTGATGTTTTGACACAGAATCTTGGCATGAAATATTTCATGGCAGCATTTGTTTTGTGGTGTCTGCTGACTCACTGTGCTGCAGATGCTAATGACTTGTTTCAAACTGCTATAAATGAACTAGATTGCCTCACAAAGAACATAACTGAGTAGGGTACTAAAGCATCATGGTCATATGTACAATATTTCTGGTAGCTTTATCTTTTTCAATGAATACCTCTATTTTTCATATTACATGGCTGAATACTTTCTGGACAGACCTCACATTCACAAACACACTTTATTTTTAAAAACAGTTGTACATTTACAGGAAAAATTAGTCAGATATTAAGATAGTACCTATATATTACCCACAAAATTCCTCTATTAACATTTTAAATCATTAGTGTAGTATATTTTTTATAATTAATAAACCTAACTTAATACATTATTATTAAATAAATTCTATAGCTTATAGTACAGTTTACTCTTTGTGTTGTATAGTTCTATGGGTTTTGCAAGTGTATCACATTATGCATTTATCATTACAGAATAGTATGACCATTCTAAAATTCCATTGCGCTTACTGAGCTCACCCCAACACTCCTGAACTCCTTACAAATGCTGGTCTTTTTTTTTTTTTTTCTTTCTTCTTTTCAGACACACACAAATTTAATCAAGGTTGGTAAAACAGCCTACTACTATATAAGTATATTATTTTCAAATTTGTTTGTTTTACTTGATACTATGCATTGAGGGTCAGATGGATCAGCACAGATGTTGGGGTCATCTCAGGGATAAGGGAGCCTTAAACAAAAGGTTTCTATAGTTATATGTCTTTTTTTCTGTAGTGATTGAGATGATATGTTTGGTTTTCTTTAATCTGTTAATCTGGAAAATTATATTAATTAGTTGTATTTCAAAGGTAAGTGATTTTTGGTCTTGTATCTTATCTGCTTTAAATATTGCTGATTTGATTCTGCATATTTGGTTTATAATTTTGTGTTATTGTTCATGAGAAATATTTATCTGTAATTTTGAGAAATATTTATCTGTAATTTTCTTTACTTATTTTGACATCAGTATAATTCTGGCCTCATAAAGAGTACCTTATTCTATTTTTAAGAAAAATTTGTGAAGAATTGGCAATATTATTTTTAAATCTCTTGCAAATTCAAGTGATGTAGACATTAAGTTTCAAGTTTTATGAAAGGTCTGAGATTTTCACTACTTGCAATTTAATAAGTTTTTTTGTTGACAGTTTCATGGATGCTGGTAGAAGACATAAGAATCTTGGCTCATGGATGAAGCATAGTTTCTAACAATACAAGTGCCATTTTATCAGCATTTTACTTCAGTTTCGGAATATCATTTTCTCATAATGTGACACAAAAAGGTGCAGATGAGACCCTCCCTTGCAGAGGACTGTATTACAGGAGATAGTTACTGAGTTTAGGGAATTAAATCTTTATCATAGGCATTAAACATGCTTGTCCTTTGTTTGGAGGGAAACACCATTTCTATCTTCCGGTAGTATCTGCTATACAAAGATCCTTGAGAAGGTTATGTGGATACAAGAGAGTAATTGGTGCCTCACTCAGAGATATGCAGAAATGCAAGAAATTCAAGTTCAACAATTACAAGTGCAATTTTTTTTGATAGAGTATTATTCAGGTTGGCTATTTAATTTTGAGTGAGTATTGGTGATTTCATTTTAAAAAATTGACCATTTTATATAATTAAATAATTCAACTATATTAAATTTTTGTTGATAGATTGAGCCTACAATTTTTTGTATTATTTTCTTTCTATTATTTAGAGCCTATAGAATTTGTAATGATTTTCTCTTCTTTTTTTCTGTTATTAGTAATTTATATTTTCTCCTTTACTTCTCAGTCATTCTGGTTTGAGACTATTCAATTATATTGATCCTTTCAAAGAACTAGTTTTTAGTTTCATTAATATCATCTATTAATAGTATTTGGTTCTATAATCTCATTAACTTTCATTTCTGTTCTTGTTAATTCCTTCTCAATGCTGGTGTTGTGTTTAATATGCACTTTTTTATTCTACATTCTAAAAATTGATTATTGATTTTAGACCTTTTTTTCTAAAATAAACGTAACTTCATAAATTTCTAAGCATTGTAGCTGCATTCAACAAAGTTTTGTTATACATTCCTTTAATTTTCATTCAGTTAAAAATATATTATAACTTCTTTCCCATGACCCATAAACTTCTCCCTCTTAACTCATGAATTATTTATATATTCCAAACAGTTCTATGATGAGCCAATCCTCTTTATATTTTTTTCCATTTTTTAAAAGATTTATTTTATTGTTTTTGACAGATAGAGGCAGAGACACACAGAAAGGGGACGCCCCAGAGCAGTCTCCATAGTTGTACATCATCAATTTTTGACATGGTTTTGTTCCACACAGTTTGGTGGGGGCACACAGGGTGGGAACTAGGCTGAGGGCCTCCTACATGGGAGACACACCCCCTCAAGCCAGGAACTGAACCAGTGGGGCAAGAACCAAACTGGGGCATCCAGCATGGTAAGCATACCTCAATTCAGCATATGGGTCCACACGAGCTGGGTCTGGGATTCGATCCTCGGTCCCTGGGGCTAACTGACTGAGCCATCCTGACTTCCCCTATTTTTCCATTTTTTAACTTAAGATTTTTATTTTTTTGATCCCATTGCCTTATTTTTGGTAAATAGTTTGGATATATCTTCTGAGTCACTAAGTGTCTCATTAGCTAGTCTATTGGGGTTTTATATCACCTGTTATATTTTTTTAATTATGAAAATTAATATTTCCAAGGTATGTTTATCATGGTCAATTATTCTCATTATTTTTAAAATTTATTTAATTATTTCTTTAAACATTATATATAATTCTATTTCTTTGCTTTTTTTTTTTAATATTATTATATTTTATTGTTAAATTTAATGGGGTGACATTGGTTAGTAACAATTAGATAGTTTCCCGATGAACAACTCCACATCACTTCACACATGCATCGCATTATGTGCCCAGCTCCCAGAATCAGGTCCCCCTCCAACACCATATATCTGGTGCCCTCTCCCCCCTCCCCCCACAACTCTCCCTCCCTCCTCCTCCCTCCTCTCTAGGTAAACACCAAACCATTGAGTGTGTCCATA
>PVKE010037626.1:0-15818 GCA_004027555.1 Craseonycteris thonglongyai
TGTGTGTGTATCATATATATTTATATAAAATTTATTTCTTAAAGTGGCTTGCTTCTAAAAGTGTGAGAGCCACTGAATTAACACAGAATAAAGCTTCAAACCGTGCTATTATTGTTGCTGTTATGTATCTACCTATTAAATATGTTTGTAGGATTATATAAATACGAAAGAACTTTGGAAAGTCTGATATGGGACATTAATGTGAGTTAAAGGAAGTAAAAAGCCCTTCTCTCCAGCACTAGCACCAATAAGTAGAGCCCTGTCTAGGCACATATTTGTTGCCTAGCCTACAGTGATTTGTTCAACTGAACTGAAGAGTCCACAGACTATGACTTATCTAACACTGTCAGTATTTGCAGAGAAATGGATGCTTGACTTGATAGCAGTGTAAAATTATTTATTTTTATCTTGTTGGAGCATTGAAGTGGGGAACCCAGAACTCATGCCCATGGGTAAATGATGGAAGCAAGTGAGTCATACAGAGAAACTGCTTGCTCCAGAGCCAGGTAGACTCAAAAGTGCCATAGACAGCGCCAGACTGACAGATACTTGAGCCTTTTGGCAGGGCTGAATCACTTCCCTCTTCCCTATCCTCACCCAAACACCTCATAAAAAATAAATATATAAAGCTGTTGAGCCGTTACAGGTATAGCTCACACTAAGGTAAAACTGGGAATCCCCCACCAAAAGGTTACCTGACAGATTCTCTTAAATGACAATCTCACCTAAATGTTAAAATAGCATTTAAATTCTAAAACCCTGATTTACAGAAAATCTTGGAAATGGGCTCACCAATAAGGAAATAAGGTCTGGATTCCATCCTTGACACTGTGTGATCTTGGCTTAATCACTTCATCTCCCTGGGCCTGAGTGAATTGATCTGTTAAAAAAAGAGAAGCATCACCACCTACCTCAGAGGTGTAAAAATTAAAGATAGTATACAGTAAAATGTCTAGCACAGGACCTGGCACTGGTAAATGCACAAATATCTGACCCTTCTACATTAAAAATGAACACCAATTGTGGTAAACTGAGGTTCACTGTCCAGCTGGCCCGGGGGGGGGCGGAATCACAGGAATCCTAGTCGCTAGAAAAAATAATCTCTTTTTTTAAGATTTATAAGACCTCTTACTGATCTCCCCAGTACAACAAACAGCCTGTGCTAGAAGTCTAGGAAAGCAGTAATTTCCCATCTCATTACTTAAGGACGTGATTCCTAAATATTTTGGTACCGGCCCCCACTATGCACTAAATTTGAAATGAACAAGCAACGCGGTATTATGCCTACATTTTTAGTTAATCGCACGCTTGTTTCAAATTAGTGGGAGAAATTGTTTCAAATTAGTGGGCGTTAAAAATCGCCCCCGAGGTTTGGACCACCCTGTGGACGGTTTTATGCAAGTAGTCAGGGGACCAGCTAGGCGCGATAGCCCCGAACCCCCGGAGGGGTGGGACGGGGCGCATTCTAGCGCTTCCGTACTGTCTCCAATCTCCCGGCGACCCAACCAGACCACGTGTCGCCATTTTGTGTTCAGGAAACATGGCGGCTACCCCCGTGAAGGAGGAAGCCGCCACGTTGGCTTATTTCCCTGAGGGAGCCTGAAGCACGTTGCGCAGGGCCTTTTCTGTCGGGCTTAGCCAAAGGGGAATGGGCAGAAATCACAACTAGCACACCAGCGTCCCAGCGACCTTTCTTTAGCGAGAACTAGCGGTAGCAACACCCACAGGAAAAAGCCTTCCAAGATGGCGGGCCTGGCTAGGGGCCGCCCTCGTGAAGTGCGCGTTGCAGCGGATGCACACGCGAGGAAAGGGCCGCGAGGCCGCAGCGGTAGCGTGAACTGCGTGGGGCAAACCGCTTGAGCTTCCCACAGAACGGGTCGGCACGCCGTGAATAAATGCGGCCCCCAAGCACACCATTGTCTTAAATGTCTCATAAAGCTGCCGCGACTAAAACACGAGGGCAAGAGGTGGGGTTTCTGCGGGTTTAACCGAAAGAAACTTGCAAAGTGCAAACAAAGCATTATGTAAATGGACGCCATTCTTTTTAGGGCCACGTTTCTAAGCACGTTCCAGAAACCATGAGCGGAGCCGAAGCCCGAGAGGCAGCGGCGGCGGGGTGGGCTCCGTCCTTTCTCCTCACCGGCCGCCGCCGCAGAGCCCGGTTTAAGGTGGGCGCTGGCGCGGGGAGCCTAAATGCCGAGAATGAGGGGGTCCCACGTGCCCGCACGCGCGCGCACGCGCGCGCCCGTTCAGCAAGCCTCGCCGCCCCTCCCCCCCGGAAGATTGCAGCTACCCCTCCCGGCCACCCACATCTTCGCGCATGCGCTCTGGTCGCCTCAAGCGCACGTTTTAAACCCGCGGCGTCCGCTCTACTGCCTGCAGTTACCACCAGGGCTGCCCTTGTCTCTTCGTGACCAAACCCCGTTTGCAGGATGGGAAAATAATGTGTCACCCTCACTCACAACACTAACATTTTCAAACATCTGCCAGTGCCGCTAGGGTTAATAAAATACATGTTCGTTTTAAAATTTTGCCGGACTCACAACTTCTGCCCATCGGCGCTTTATTTTCAATGCTAGTTTGTTAGAAAGGGATTTTCTTTCAGTACCATGTGGAGGTTGGCGCAATCTTGTGACCTAAAAAAGACGGGTCCTCATTTTTTTTCTAAGGGGTCCTGCGCGGCAAGCACTTCCGGGTCAGAGGGTACGCGGGGTTGAAAGCGGGCTTCCCGCCCCGCCCAGACCGCTGAGACTGCCGCCTGAGTCGCCACCGCCGCGCCCTCGCCCACCCGCCCGCCCGCCGCTCCGGGTCCCGCTCGCCCCCTCCGCCGCCGCCGCCCGCCCCTGCGACGACGCCGCGGCCTCCCGCCCGCTCCCGCTCGCTCCCGCGGCCCTCGCTCTCCTCGCGCCGGCAGTTTTGGGCCTACACCTCCCCTCCCCCCGCCAGCCACCAAAGACTTTACCACGTAACGAGTCTAACTCCCCCGAACGCCGCCCGCCGCTCGCCATGGATGCCGGTGTGACTGAAAGTGGACTAAATGTGACTCTCACCATTCGGCTGCTTATGCACGGAAAGGAAGTAGGAAGCATCATTGGGAAGAAAGGGGAGTCGGTTAAGAGGATCCGCGAGGAGAGTGGCGCGCGGATCAACATCTCGGAGGGGAATTGCCCGGAGAGAATCATCACTCTCACCGGCCCCACCAATGCCATCTTTAAGGCCTTCGCTATGATCATCGACAAGCTGGAGGAAGATATCAATAGCTCCATGACCAACAGCACGGCGGCCAGCAGGCCCCCGGTCACCCTGAGGCTGGTGGTGCCGGCCACCCAGTGCGGCTCCCTGATTGGGAAAGGCGGGTGTAAGATCAAAGAGATCCGCGAGAGTACCGGGGCGCAGGTCCAGGTGGCGGGTGATATGCTGCCCAACTCCACCGAGCGGGCCATCACCATTGCTGGCGTGCCGCAGTCTGTCACCGAGTGTGTCAAGCAGATCTGCCTGGTCATGCTGGAGACGCTCTCCCAGTCTCCGCAAGGGAGAGTCATGACCATTCCGTACCAGCCCATGCCGGCCAGCTCCCCGGTCATCTGCGCTGGCGGCCAAGATCGGTGCAGCGACGCTGCGGGCTACCCTCACGCCACCCATGACCTGGAGGGACCACCTCTAGATGCCTACTCGATTCAAGGACAACACACCATTTCTCCGCTCGATCTGGCGAAGCTGAACCAGGTGGCAAGACAACAGTCTCACTTTGCCATGATGCACGGCGGGACCGGATTCGCCGGAATTGACTCCAGCTCTCCAGAGGTGAAAGGCTATTGGGCAAGTTTGGATGCATCTACTCAAACCACCCATGAACTCACCATTCCAAATAACTTAATTGGCTGCATAATCGGGCGCCAAGGCGCCAACATTAATGAGATCCGCCAGATGTCCGGGGCCCAGATCAAAATTGCCAATCCGGTGGAAGGCTCCTCTGGTAGGCAGGTTACTATCACTGGTTCTGCTGCCAGTATTAATCTGGCCCAATATCTAATCAATGCCAGGCTTTCCTCTGAGAAGGGCATGGGGTGCAGCTAGAACAGTGTAGGTCCACTCGTAACCCCTTTCTGCTGTTTTCCCATGATCCAACTGTGTAATTTCTGGTCAGTGATTCCAGGTTTTAAATAATTTGTAAGTGTTGAGTTTTACACAACTTTATCATCCGCTAAGAATTTAAAAATCACATTCTTTGTTCAGTTAATGTGCTGGGATCCATATTTAGTTTTATAAGCTTTTCCCTGTTTTTAGTTTTGTTTTGGGTTTTTGGCTCATGCGTTTTATTTCTGTTTGTCGATAAGAAATGTAAGAGTGGAATGTTAATAAATTTCAGTTTAGTTCTGTAATGTCAAGGATTTAAAAATTAAAAAGTGGATTGGTTAAAAAATGCTTCATATTTGAAAAAGCTGGGAACTACTATCTTAAACTCTTTGTTGGTGCTTTTTTTCGCCCTTCCCCTTTAGTGCTAGACCCACCGGTATTCTCTCAAGCCCTTTTCTCCTTAATGGTAAGATTCCATTTCCTCTACCCCAACAAAAGAACACAGCAGGCTGGGCCTGCTTTGGGATGTTTGCAGAGACAGGATCTCGCCGGTAGAGGAACATCCCTCCACCCAAATTCCAGAGAGAGGCCTCTTGTCCTCTCTGATAGAAAAGTGTTTTCCCAAATGGAAAAAGTATGCCCATTCGGTAGGACCTCCGGCAGTGTGTCCTGTCTAACCAGCCCCATCTCCACCCCCAATCACTCCTGGAAAACTCTTAGCCAGGAACAAAAAAAAAAAAAAAAAATCTGAAGTGGGAGGAGCCTGGGGGACGCCGAGGAGGGAGAGGGAATGGCTGGGCTGGGGGGAAGGGAAACATTGCAAGGGTGGGTTTAAGGGCTTGGAAGAAGGCAACTGCCTCAGGGTGGTGGTAGGGATTGAGGGGTCTTGGTTGGGCCGAAAGACTGGGGGATGGTACCAGTGGGGTGCACGTGTCGAGCATGCACCTGTGGTAAGTAGCCTGTCAGGATATTATTACACCTGCCAAGTGGCATATCCAGAAACAAAAGAGGTCCAGCCTCGAATTCTTCAGCTGTGTGCAATATTTAGAGAAATCATTATACCAGGAAATTACCCTACCTAAATCCTGCAGTCCTCACCGGCAGAAATGTAGGCTGAATCATTGGCTATGGCCTAAGAATGACCCCAGTGTTAATGCAGATTCCTGGTCCCACCCAAAATTTAAATGCAGAAAGACTGCATTTTTAACACTCCAAAATGTTCTTAGATTTGAATGCCGCTGATTCTCTTTGCCAGTGGATTAGAATTTCTATAGTGAAGGCCTAACAGCCTCATGTCCATATCAGCCTGAGGGAAAGACTAGGCTGGACCTGAAAGAAGAAAAGTTCTCTACCATTAGGCAAAGATACATCAGAAACAACAGTACAAGATAATAGGTGATTAGGTGCCAAAGTGGTCAAACCCCAGGCACTGGGAAGTCAATAGGAAAGAAATTTCTGTGGGAGGAGAATATTATCTACAATAAATACGGTGTTGAGGCTTACTCTACCAGGGATCTCATTTTTTTTTTCTGAGGTATAGAACTCGTTCTGAGAATCCCTGAGGTAAGATTGGGGTCTGCCATGCACTGTGGAGTCAGGCATACAGTCACTGAAAGGAACCCAGATTCTGGAGTTAACCCAGAGTTCAAATTTGAGTTCTGCCACTTAACCTGTAGTTTTAGGCAAATTATTCTGCTTTAGTATAAAATGGTAAAAACACATGCTTATGAAAAAAAAATGAGCATATATGTAAAGCAGAATAGCGCTTATAACAGAAAACTTCAATATACCTTAGATTGCAAAAGCCAAAGTCCCACAATATCTTGGGGCACAGAAGACAGCTATTAAAAGAGGAAACAAAGCAACATGTACTAAATGATAAGCTGAGAGAAGACAATTGGTCTGAGGAACCAGGACAACTAAGGGAAGAAGCCCTAGTGAAGACCCAGAAAAATGGGTTCAATGTCTCCTGGAAATGAGCACAAATCAATTTTGTGTATGTAAAGGAAGGAATGGATCATTAGATTGGCCCCTCACACACCAAGCCAAATGGCTTGTGAGGAGGGGTCCCTGAAATTTGCTGGGTGAAGTGGTTTGAATGTAAAAAGGAGACTTCAAACCCCTTTCCAAGTAAAGCTGGCAATAAAGTGTAAAATGATTTAGGGGGATGCCGGGACCGCTCAGCAGTTCAAGCACTTGCTTTACAGCCCTGTGCACCAAGGATCAAATCCTGGCCCTGGCCCATGTGAACCCATGTGCTGAACTAAGAGTATGCTTCCCATGCAGGAGGCCCCCTATTCGGTTCTCGCTCCCCAGTTGGACCTCTGGCTCGAGGGAGTGTGCCTCCCATGTGGGAGACCCCAGCCCGGTTCCTGCCCTGCGAGACCCTCACCCGCCTATGTGGAACGAAACCATGTGGAGAACTGATGACATACAACTATGGAGACTGCTCTGGGCCCTCCCCCTTCTCTCTGTCTCTCTCTGTCTCTGTCTCTCTGTCAAAAACAGTACAAATAAATCTTTTTAAAAAATAATTATGATTTAGGTAGCAAGGCATAGGATGAATGGCAACTTGGTATGGTGGCATACACTGACATATAGTAGGGGCTCAGTAAGTATAGAACAAACATGGAAGAAGCCAATGAAGAAGGAATGGTCAAAGCAGCAGGAGAAAAAACAAGATAGTGCCCTTGAGAGGAGTCAAGGAGGAAAGTTTCAAGGCTGATGAAATGACAATGCTACAGAGAGGTTTAACAAATACGATTGAACATCTATGTGCAAAGTACTTTGAACTAAAACTTGATGTTCTGGTACAATTGGGAGATGTGTAGTAGCTCGTTGTAGTTAGAGCATACTTGTAGTATGTGGAAAAGGGAAGGAAGAGGAGGTGGAGGAAGCCACACAATCATTTCAGGCTAAATTATAAACAGCCTTGAATGCCATAATAAAGGGTTTGAGTTTTATCCTAAAAACCATTGATCTCCAAACATTTTCTTAAAAGTGTACCCCATCAGTAAAAAGTCTTTAGCATATACCCTTCTTACACATTCATTATACTTATTTATAAACCATATACAAGCATAATCTATTATGTATATTAGAAAACAAATTCAAATGTTAACAGTTAAAATAAAAAATTGAAATCTAATTTCTAATGTTTTTTTTACCCCTTCTCCCAGTCATTTTAGAGACCAAGGGGATACTGGGGATGACAATTTCAATGTCAGGTATCTATCTTTGGGGAGCAGAATTTAAGAAGACTGATGGGGATAAGCCAAATTGCACCAAGAGAGAAGGGCCTGGGGGTGAGGAAATGGAGCCCAGTGTAGATGGCTCAAACAGCTGATGCAAAGGAGAGAAAGAAATAGGACAATAATTTGGTGAAAGGTTTTTTTTTTGTTTTTTTCTCTCTCAAAAGGACCTCACCACAGGCAGATAAAGAAGATAGAAATAGGACAATAGGGAAAGCTGGGATGGCTCAGTGGGTTAAGCGCTCGCTTTGAACCCTGAGGACCGAGGATCGAATCCTGGCTCTGGCCCAAGCAGGCCCACAATGCTGAACTGGGGAGTTCCCACAGTTCAGTTCTCTCCCTGTCTCTCTCTCTCTGTCTCTGTCTGTCTGTCAAAAAAAAAAAGAAAAAAAAAGAAATAGGACAATAATTTGGGGAAAGGGTTTTTTGTTGGTTCGTTTTTGAAATGACCTCACTACAGGCAGATAATGAGGATAGAAGGCTGAAAATAAAAGCTGTAGGTAAGCAAGGACTGTGGCTGGAGGAGGGTCTTGGAGCAGTGAAAATCAGGTGTCAGGCCAGCTTGACTATTAGAATTTAATTCACTTTGTCCCCACTTCTATGGGGACTTGCATTTAGGACTCCTCTTTCTCTTTGGCCTGAGTATGCCCTGTCCTCTTGGATTGAGGTCTAGAAATCCATGAGCCCCCTTCTGCTGTTGCTGTTTCTTGTCACAGCCCCATTTCTACCACCACTGTTAGGCCACAGCCACAGTTAGGAGTGTTTAATGATTTACATACCTATTGACAAGCACTTGTGTCGTAGCCACAGGAGTTGTGCCACGTGTTTAGAAAGCTGGTCTCCCCCAACCCCCGGGCTCCTTTATTGCCCTACTCAACATATACACATATATACCAACACAACATGCCCAACCCCAGCCAGTAATTTGGGCACTGAATTGCCACCTTAAGTTCACCCCTAGAACAGCTACTTATTCTCTGTCACCTGGAGAGTAAGTAGTATTTGCCAAAAATTTGAAATTTGTGAGTCGAACCTCCCTGACCCCCTGCTACTCTTGGCTACACCAAGTAGTGATCCACATAATGTCCAGCATCTCTGGGCCAGTCACCTTCTGCCAATGAGACAGCACCCAGCCAGACATATAAATAGGTAGTCACCACCAGAGACACTTTCCACTGCCAAGTCCTCTGGCCACCTTGCCTGGCCTGGCCACCTGAGGGGGCCTTCCTAAAATTCCAATCTGATCACATCAATCCCCTACTTAAAGGCCATCAAGTCCTACCTCTACCAGTGGTATACAAAAGAAAATTCAAACTCTGCACAACTTACAGGCCCTTCAGGATCTACTCCCACCAGCCTCAGTGGTGTAAGGCCTGCCAGTTTCTTATCTCTGCCTTCAGCCTTCCATACAGAATGACCTAGATCCCAGAAGTCATTCTGTGTAGGCATCCTTGTATTGGGGAAGTAGTTGTTTCTTTGTAATTCTGATCCTGGCTATCCAGGTCTTTGTTACCTTCCTGAGGTTCTGGGGCTCCTGCTCTTGAGCATCAACATTTGGGAAGGAAAATTACATTCTGCTGAGGATCAGGAGACCTGAGTCTAGTCCTAGCTCTGGCATGAACTTCCCCAGTGATCTTGAACTAGCTGCTCCCCCTTTCGGGGTCCTAGTCCTCCATCTGAGAAGAGGGAATAATACCCATAATTCTCTGGCTGCCTTGGGAAATAATACTGCCTTTGTGGGCACCCATCTCTGCTTCTGCCTCCTGCCACAGAGCTGACTTCTGATATATAGTGGGCCTTCCTTAAACACTCTTTAAGAGTGAAAAGGGGAAGTTAAAAAAAACCGGCAGCAGTAAGCCCCAGCTTGGCATTTTGAGTAACTACTCATGAGGGCTTGATTGAGGAGGAAGCAGAAGAAAAGACACTACCAGAGAATCTTGCTCTAAACATTTTTGAAGGTACTGTCACCTTTAGACTTTATGGGGAACAGCAGAGAGGAAGGCAAAACAGGCATGCCAGAGGTCACACGGAGGTGACGTTAGTCCCCTAAGCAGACCCCCACCCCCTGCTCCCTTGCCCTAACTGAGGACTCTAGGGCTCTGACTCCCCCAAGGACCCCCTGGACCTGCGTCCACTGCAGCAGGGAGAGGGTGACTATAGATGCCCAGCTTCATTTCCCAGGTAGGAAGCTAAGGCAACTGTACTTCTGTGACAGCAAACACTACCCCAGTTAGTCACTTCAGTGGTGGAAGACACCAAATTAGTTATTCCCTGAACAGTTCATGCACTGTGAGGAGATGCAGATGAACTTCCTCAAACCGGCTTCCATGTGAATGAAAACCTATGCTTTCATTTGTTAGTTCACCTCTATTTCAGAAAGCATTTTCTGGGCTCACTTGGTGGGCCTTTAAGAGAACTTTCTCCTGCTGGCTCCTGATACCTGAGGACAGATGTGGTTCCCAGCCTGGAACCTATGCAGCTCCAAGCAACATCTCCATTTGTGAAATTCTTACTATTCTTGCTCTCTTATCCCTTACTATGTGCAAATCACTGTTCCGAGCAGTTGAAAATGAATTAACTCACTGACGCAGTAGAGCCCTATGAAGTACCGTATTTTTCGCTCCATAAGAGAGGGACGCAAGTTTCCTGCCTGGACCCGCCCTCCTTGCATGCAGTCCCTGCTTTCTGATCTGGCTGCAGGCTTCCCTGCGGCATCATTAAGGTCCCCAACGTGCACTCTTCTTTGCAGTATTCGCTCCATAAGACGCACACACTTTTCCCTTCACTTTTTTTTTTAAAAAGATCGTTTTGTTTTTTTAATATATTTTTATTTATTTATTTATTTTTGAAAGAGAGAGAGAGACGGAGACAGAGACAGAGAGACAGACAGAGAGAGAACTGAACTGGGGGAGCTCCCAGTTCAGCATATGGTTCCGCACGGGCCAGGCCGGGCCAGGCCGGGCAGGGCCGGGCCGGGATTCGATCCTCAGTCCCCGGCGCTGCAAAGTGAGTGCTTAACCCACTGAGCCATCCCGGCTTCCCCTCCCTTCACTTTTTTTGGGGGGAAAAATGTGCGTCTCATGGAGCGAAAAATACCGTAGATATTTTAATGCCATTTTACAGAAAACTGAGCCACACAGCAGTGAAGTGACTTGTCCAAGGTTACAGAACTAGTCGGCAACAGAACCAGTAGTTGAACACAAGTAATGTGGGCCCCATATTGCTCTCTTATCCCTTATCCTGGACTGTCCACAGGGCCTTCAGAACTGCCCCTAGGAGAGTCTACATGGACAGATAGTTGGCACTTTGTTTTAGCTTGTCTTTAATAACTTTTATTGCCCAACTTTTCAACTAAGACAGTAATACATATTTTTATAAAACATGCATGAATATATAGTACATAGAAACATCCACATTGCTACTATTATCTTCTATTCTTTGTTTTATATACTACTCTTTTAAAGTAACATATCTACTAGTCATTTTAAAGTGGGAGCAGACTCTACACACTAATTGGTATGCTATTTTCATATATACTATAAAATTTGCCATTTAAAAGTGTACAATTTGGGGAAGCCAGGATGGCTCAGTGGGTTAAACGCTCACTTTGCAGCCCTGGGGACCAAGGATCGAATCCCAGCCCCGGCCTGTGCAGACCCATATGCTGAACTGAGGAGTGCCTCCGGTTCGGTTCTTGCCAGGGTGGGAACCTGGCCCAGTTCCTGCCCTGTGCAGCCCCACGCCCACCTGTGGAATGAAACCATGTGGAAAAACCAATGATATGCAACTATGGAGGCTGTTCTGGGCCCTCTCCCTTCTCTCTGTCTCTGTTTCTGTATCTTTCTCTCTCTCTGTCAAAAACAATAAAAATAAATCTTTAAAAAATTTAAAAAAAAAGTGTACAATTTAGTGGGTTTTAGCATATTCACAACATTGTGCAATCACCATCATCTTTTTTTCTTCATTTTTTAAAAATTGTTAAATTCATTGAGATGACATTGGTAAAAATCACATAGGTTCCAGGTGTACAATTCTACATTACATTGTCTATGTGTTGCATTATGTGCTCACCACCCAGAGTCAGTTCTCTTTCCATTACCATGTATTTGATGCACCTTCTCTCCTCCCCCTATCACCATTACCTTATGCCAGGCATTTTCACCATCTCAAAAAGAAAACCAGGGAAAGCCGGGATGGCTCAGCGGGTTAAGCGCTCACTTTGCAGCCCCAGGGATCAAGGATCGAATCCCGGCCCCAGTCCGAGCGGACCCATATGCTGAACTGGGGAGTGCCCCCAGTTCATTTCTCTGATGCAGCCCTGTCTGGTGCAGCCCTGAGCCCACCTGTGGAGTAAAACTATGTGGAAAAACCAATGATACGCAACTATATAGACTGTTCTGGGCCCTCCCTCCCGTCTCTGTCTCTGTATCTCTCACTCTTTCTGTCAAAAACAATAAAAATAAATCTTTAAAAAAAAAAAGAAAACCATACCCGTTACCAGTCTCCTCATTGCTCACCCACCCCAGTTTCTGACAATGAATAATCTACTTTCTGACTTTACAGATTTACTTATTCTGGACATTTCATATAAATAGATTTATACAAGATGTGACATTTTGTGTTTAGCTTCTTTCACTAAGCATAATTCTTTTCTTCCATGTTATAGCAGGTATCAATACTCCATTCGTTTTTATGGTTTTATGGCTGAATATATTTCACTGTATGACTCTTACCACATTTTTTTTTTTCTTTTTTTATCCATTCACCAGTTGATGTACATTTGGGTTGTTTCTACTTTTTAGCTATTATGAATAATGTTGTTATGAATGTTCATGTGTAAGTTTTTGTGTGGACATATGTCTTCATTTTCTTGGGTATATATACCTAGGAGTGGATTTGATTGGTCATATGGTGACTCTATGCTTAACTGTTTGAGAAACTGCCAAATTGTTTTCCACAGCAGCTGCACCATTTTACATCCCACCAGCAGTGGGATGTAAAGAATAAGAATTCCAGTTTTTTCAGCTTCTTAGCAATGCTTGTTTCCTTTTTTTTTTTTTCAGTCACCCTAGTGAGTATAAAGTGGTATCTCTTTTTAATTTTGAGGTGCATTTTCCTAAGGGTTTGTATTTCCTTCATTGAGCTTTTCTTGTGCTTATCAGTCATTTGAATACCTTCTTTGGAGAAATGTCTATTCCAAAACTTTGCCCATTTTAAAAATTGGGTTGTCTTTTTATTGTTGAGTTTTAAGAGTTCTTTATATATTCTGTATACTAGAATCTTATCTGAGAAATGACTGCAAATATATCCTCCCATTTCGTGGGTTGTCTCAACTTTCGATAGTGTGCTTTGAAGCACAGGTTTTTTATTTTGATAAACAAAGTCAACTTTACTTATTTTTTCTTTGCTGTGCTTTTAGTGTTATATAGAAGAAACCATTGCAAATACTAATGTTTTCTTCTTCTAAGAGTTTTATAGTTTTAGCTCTTACACTCTAAAACTCTCAAATTTTCAAGGCCTCAGATTTAGGTCTTTGATCCATTTTGAGTTAATTCTTATATATATATGGTCTGAGCCATATATACAGGGATTCAAATTTATTCTTTTGCATGTAGCTATCCAGTTGTCCCAGCACTATCTGTTAAAAGAAACAAAACAAAACTATTTTTCATTATATTCTATTTTGAACTTAATAAATTGTGAACCTTTTCACCACAATTAAATATTTTGTAAAAGTATTTTTATTAGTCATATGTACTCCATTACATTGATATAATTTATTTAACCAATCTCTTATTTACAGACATATAAATTGTTTTCACATTTGTAAGTATATTCACATACTTGTAAGTCTCCTGTTCCTCACAGGGGAAGGAAGAAATGACCCATCTGGGTGGGCCTCCTGGCCTCATGCCAACTCTGTGGTGCCCAGCAGGGGGCCGTCTCATCGTACCTTGAGGTGGGGCCACCTTACACCCAAAATTTTAGGGAGGGATTTGAGTATCCAAGAAGTTAAAGCTTTATTAGGGGACAATAGCCTAAGAACTCATGACCTATTTCTTAGGAAGAGACATTTTAAAATAAGAAAAGGAAACTAGAACTTAGTCTGACAGGATATTCTAGCTAACCACAAATTTACAGAATTACAGTTTAGCTACAGAGATCTCCTTTCACAACTTTTTGCAGATCTCTCTAGTAAAAGCTACCTTCTATAGCTTTACTGCTCTCTGAAAACGGTAACCAGAAACCATTACAAAGTGGACTTTGTATCCAAGGTGACTAGGCCCCCATTAGCTGTGATTTTCTCCATATTGTTTCCCATATTCTTAACCACACTAGAGATTTTTCTTTGCAGTCTAGCAGATGAAAAAAAAAAAATGGCACAACATCGTGTCAATTTTTATTCCTTAAATTACTGCTGAGGAGAAAAAAAGCATATGTTTCTCAGCTGTTTGCATTTCTCTCCTTTGGTGAAGTCTCTTTTTCACTTGTTTCTTTTGAGGTGCTCTTATTTTTTCTTATTGATTGAAGAACTCATTATATAGCAAAATACTAACGCCTCTTTAAATATAGTGCATTTTTTTCTTAGTGAATCAGTTTCCTTTTAACTTCTGCTCTGTAGAAGTTTCTAATGATTAAATAGCTAAGCCTATCAATCTTTAACTCTAGTTTCTGTCTTTAGTGTCATGCTTGTGAAGTCCTTCCTTCACCACAACAATTATACACACAAAAAAATTTTCCTGCTTTTTTCTTCTACATTTTTTATTTTTTACATTTAAATTTAATCCACCTAAAATTTATTTTTGTATCTATGATGGTAAAACCTAATATTTTTCCCAAAAATTGCTGTCTAATTGTCCCAATGATATTTATTGAATAATCCAGGAATGACAAATATGTGGCCTGAGTGTAGTCTTCCCCTCCTGGGCCCCTAAAAGACAGTTCTAATCAAATGCAGAACTCCTGGCTAAGACTGTATTAGGCCTCACAGATCCTCCTAGAACTTCAGGCAGCCACTGCCTACCTGTAAGATTTGGCATCAAGATGGAACTTTTTGTCATTCCCTGGACTAATCCATCATTTTCTCCATCAGGGTAAGAGGCTTCTATTAGATAAAACATTCTTTTTTATTCTAGACTTTCATTTCTGTTTTATTGATATGCCTGCCTTTTCTTGTATCAGCTCCACCCTGTTTGGTTGTTGCATCTATGTACTAAATGGTCATAACTGGTTGCACAAGCCTTACACCCATTCTTGACTATTTTTTCATTTAAACTTCTGACTACATTTATTGCATCAAAATACCTCCAAAATAAATTAATTAAAATTTAAAATTCATATTAGATTTTCCCATTTAGGTACATAATATTTATTTCCATTTTTAAAGATTCTGTTTATGCCTCTGAGTAGTTTTATTCTGATAAATCAGTACACATTAGTAGCTAAGTTTATTCCTAGATATTGTATATTTGTGGTGGCTATTATAAATGGAATCTTTTTTCAATATAGTATCTAACTTATTAGAACATAAGCTTCATGAGAGCAGAGACGATACATCTTGTGTTCATAACTGGCCCTAGAGCTTAAGTAAACAGTACCTCCATATTGTAGGCTCTCAAAAGTTTTTAAATGAGTGAACAAATAAAGGCATAAAGCAATGTTACTCTCTTAGTGTATCATTAATTTGTGATAGGCAACCTTGCTAAATTATTTGAGTAGCTTTGTTTTTCAAGTGATTCTCTGGAATGGAATTTTTCACATCTGTAAATATTGATAATTACCTTCTTTCCAACATGTATTGTTCTTATTTATTTTTCTTATAAGACTTACTGAATTGATTAGGTCTTTCTATTCAAATTTCTATTGTCCTTTCAGAACAATTCTAAATAATAGTGACAGCAGTGGGCACCTTTTCTTGTTCCTAACTTTTATGGTAATCTAGTGTTTTACTACTAAGTATGATGACTAGAAGAAGAGCAAATTTGATGGGGGAAATGTCATTTGGGATAGGTTCAGAGGGGTATTCGTGTGGAGATGTCCAGTAGGCAGCTGGCATACAAGGTATCTGGGTTAGAGACAAAGATATGGGAATTAACATTACATAGGTAGCAGCTGACGTCTTGGAATAGATAAATTCACATGGAGAAAAGGCCAAGGGCAGCACTGGGGAACACCAATCTCATGAATGAGTAGAGGAAGAGGAAACTATTAAAGAGATGAAAGGAAATCACTAAAGCGAGGACTCACGGAGACCAAAAATGAGTTGTTTTTTTTTTTTGTTTTTTGTTTTGTTTTTTTTTATCTTTTCACATTTATAGAGAGAAATTATCTTTTTGTCTTCAGTGCATAGTTATTTCTATTTTACTTTTTGACAGATAGAGAGAGAGACAGAGACAGAGACAGTTAGAGAACCAAACTGTGGGAACTCCCCAGTTCAGCATGTGGGTCCTGCCTGGGCCGGAGCCGGGATTCGATCCTCGGTCCTCATGG
>PVKE010037627.1:0-15817 GCA_004027555.1 Craseonycteris thonglongyai
GTGTCCATTCAAGGAAAAGGCTTTTACCATGACAGGGAGTAGCACACCAGCTTTATGTGGTAGGTTTAATTACAATTAACAGGTTTATTACAATGTGAGTCTCCAGAAACTGTGAGTCAGGGATCTGCTGCTCAGAAAGGGAAGGAGATAAGAACTTTCAGGGGATATGGGAACCCGAGAAGACATGTGATGTGGGTAGTGTTGCTTAGCCTCCTGGCAGGAGTGTTTGGGACAGAGAACTCTGAAAAGCAGCAGCAGCTTGGGACATTATAACTGCAAGGCCCTATTTTATTAATAGGTAACAGTTGTTGGGTGAGGTCTCATGGGGTTTTCAAAACAGGCTCTAAATGGCCAAGTATTTGCTTGTCTGACACTGGCAGGTTTTTGAGCTAAAGGGTCTCAGTTTGTAGTAAAGAGAGAAACAACCTAGAGGCCAATACATGGAGGCTAGTTTTGCTCAATTCCATAATGATGATGCAATAGAAATAGTAGCAACTTAGGATACATGGCTGCAACTTGAGCTCTGATACAGTTTTTAGGGACTTTGGTTAAGTACATTACTTAATACCTCTGAATCTAGTTTTCATCTCTAAAATAGAGATTAGATGAGGGTTCAACAAATGAAGGCTTGCAAGCCAAATCTGACCCACCATCTGATTTTGCAAATATTTAAATAGGACACAGGTACATTTATTCATTTATGTATTTTCTATGGCTGTTTTCCTTCTGCAAATGCAGAATTGACTAGTTGTGACAGAGAGCAATGGCCCAAAAGCCTAAATTTTTACTACTTTGTCTTTTATGGAAATATTTGCTTAACCTGGACTAGACTAGACTATAGGTAGGTTTCCTTTAGCTTAAATGCTTAGTATCCATTCAAGGCTTATGTGCCAATGCTTTGAAAGGCCAAAACTCAAAACGTCAGGTTTTGGTATAAGGAAAGGTTTATTGTTGAGAAGACTTCAACCAAGAAGGTGGGAGACCTAATGCTGCCTCAAATTCTTCTTAAGAGAGCCTAGAATTCAGTCTTCTATATGCAAAGGGAAGGGAGAATGGGAGGGGCAAGAGGTGAAATCCATGGAAGAGGTTTGTTCCCAATTAGGTCTTAACTTTCTTGACCCCCACTGATCTGAGTCAGGTTGTGAGATTCCTATAAACCTTTATAAACAGTCCTGGTTTTGTATATCTTTGCCTACCTATTGAGGAGTCTGCTTTTGCACAATTCCTCTAGTCAACTAGAATTATTTGCCTGACGGCCTTGGGAGAAATGCAGGCTAGAATTTATGGTAAGAGTCAGATGGAAGAGAAGCAAAATCATTCCAACTCTGACACATTTTTTTGATTACAAAAAAAAGACAATAGTAATTGGAAGCTCAGCTCTTATCCTCTTGGTCAGAGTTCTTGCTTCTCACTTTTACTTACCTTTTGAACAATCAATCAATATTTAGGCTGTGGAGCCTATTAGTAAATTTCATACCAAATGTCAAAAACATTTCTTCTACACCTAAAATTATGTTGCCAGTCTCCCTGAATACATCAGTAGCTATTTTATTATTATGTCTAACCTGAAATGAAAATAGAAAAAGAAGGCAAACATGTACTGGGAATTGAAATATGTAAGATTTACTTGAAATAACATGAGTATTTTACGCTGGAAAAAAAAATGTGATTACTTAACTGGATTCAGCCAGTAGTGTGCATCCCCTCCAGCTTACTGTCGGTGACCCTGGTCATTTCATCTCCACACGAGTTCATCTGCATATTTACATCTTGTCTGGCAAACGACAAAATTTGCTCAGAAGTAACCCATTCATTGCAGTCACTTAGATTTTTATCTGGCACACATTTTTCTTTTTTTTTTTAATATATTTTATTTATTACATTTTTCTTAATTTATAAGTCAGTATTTCAACCAGCAATCATGAGAAGCTTCATATTGTCAGAGGTCAAACTGAAACCTCTAAGAAACCGTTACGTCTTCCTTCCCTAATAAAAGTCAAGATTGTTTTGCTATGCAATAAATCTTCATTATATTGCCAGCTCAAGAATAGTAAAATATGTTATAAAATTGTGCATAATATATATTTTAAAACATGTAAAACATGATGAGAATACCTATCTAAAAAAAGGACATATGTTCTCAGAATGTTTTTATCATATATTAATGTCTTCAAAATAATTCCTTCCTAAAGACTCTTTTGAATGTGATTAAAATCCCAAGTTATTTATATTCAGTTCTACTAGGCATACTATGGTGAAGGTCCAGCAGATATAATAAAAAGATACTGGTGATAGAGTTTCATTGATTTTCAAATAGAAAATTCAGGAAGAGGTTGTAAAATTTAAATATACTTTGTGTTTACATGAAAAGTACCTTATGTTATTTGAGCAGATTTTCTAATTTTCATACATATTATGTTTGCTGCTGACTCAGATTCAAAATGAACCATATCTCTCTCTAGCTGACATATGCTGAGGCATTATGACGTTTGCAAGCACTGCTATGGTACTTTTACAACTATGATGGACTCTCAGTGAACCAGCACCCATGGGGATTGGTAGATGCTGGATAAATTTAAGTAGGTTCTCTGTTAATGGGAACTCAAGTAACTGACACTCAAGCACTGGCAAAATTTCAAGCAACCAGTAACATTTTTTTGCTGGTTGCTTGAGGTTTGGCTGGTTGCTTGAGTTCTGGTTAACAGAGAGTCTCTTGTACTATTTCCTCATTTAATACTGACTATAGATAGCCCCATGAATCCAATTCTTGTTGTTTGATTTTGTTTTTTGCTTATTTCCATTATGTAGTTTAGGTTACTGAGGCTGGGGAAGAGTGTCCACTAAAACACAGAACAAAAAAACAGCAGAGCCAGATTTCAAGCCTGCGTCTCCTGGCTTTAGATATCCGAGTAGAACAAGCACAGAGATATTTCCTGTGCCTCCATGAAGCCTGTGCTGATTTTGCTCTGTTTGCTAACATCTGCATCAATAATAAGATGGGTGCAATCCCAGTTTGAAAAACAACAGAACAAAATCCTGTATACTGCTTTTTACTGTCACTTGTCAACTTAACAAATGCCAAGCATCAACAAAAAATGAACAGTAGAATGGCAGCAATGAAAGAAAAGATAAAAGCATATAAGCAAATATTAATAGCAGAGTCAAACTGTTGTGTGGTGGTTATTATTTAAATCAGATTTTTTTCAAATCTGCATTTTTTATTCCCTTGCTGCTGCCAGCACTATAGCAGCATGTTTTTTCCCCCTGGTCTAATTCCTGCAGTACTTAGGAAGTACCCCATCACAGCACCTACATGGAGCCTGTTTGATGGGTGCAGATGCTGTATAAAGGACGTAGAGGGTACAGCATGACATACCAGCACACCCAGTGCTTAGCAGGAGACAGCAGGCCTTTATAGCAGCTGCCAGATCAAATGGGTCGTGCTTCCTTAAGAACAGTAGAACAGCTGTCATCATACTGCAGCTTTTGTTACGGCTGGGGAAGTCACCCCAGCTTGTTTCCCAAACAGCATGATTTTTGACAAGGTTTTTAGTTTCTGCTGCTGAATAGAGCATAGTCAATACCTTGTCAGCTTGTAGCAATGCTTATAAGAACCTTTAGCCCATCTTCCTTTATGTAAAGCTGTTGGCAGGTAGTAAAGAGCTGCAGGGAACATGTCAGATTCCAGAATGCATGTGCATTACAGATTGCATTACAGATTGCACTACAGAAGTGCGGTCTGGTTTTCTAATATGTAACTTAAAGTCTCAGTTGAATATCTTTTGCTAATATAGAGTTAAAAACTTATAACCAGTTAAATCGTACGCTTGATATTTCTGTGACAAAAATAAATGATTTTGAAAGAAAAAAAAATTTCTGTGCCTATTTCCTGCTAGCACTCATTCTCCTTCCTAAATAATTCTTCTTTCTTACATGGTATTATTTGCTTCCTTGAGTAGAAATCCTCTCTCAACCATGAACTGCTTCATTTGTGATTGTGGTATAACAAGTTTGTGATAAGAGCTTTACAAGCCTTATATCTAGAGTCTATTTTGAAGTCCCAGTGGTTATTTATATGCTTGTTGCTGCTGAGCACCACTGAACACTGTCTATCAGAGGGATTTAGTATATTAGGGGTCCAGCCTGCCCAAGCGAGAAGCCCACGTTTCTTTTTCTAACTTTCTTCAAGTAGAATCACAGAAATGACCAAGGCTTTGTCAATCAGACAAGCACACAATGAGAGTCTGAATCTGGAGAGAGTGCTGTGAGGAAGAGGATGCTGGGCAGAATTTATTGTGGAAGATACGCAGGTGTGATGAAGAGACATCTGTCTGTCAGAGTGTTCTGTAACCAGAGCTGGCCATGAGAGCGCCAACGCTTAAGTTTGGGGGCAGCTCAGCAAGGCTTCCACTGGAGCAGCTTGTAATCAAGGTAGTAGAGATCAGCTACCTTTCTATTTCCTAGTCTTTGGCCTTTACAGAAACTCAGAGTGCTGCTTCTACCTGTTACTACACATTTTTGTAGGTGGGGAGCATGATATATCTAGACAAGTGCTTTTGCAAAATTCTTAGTAACAAATAAAAAAACTATCAAACATTAGCTGTCTGTCATTGTTTTGGTATCTCATGGAACTTTTTTGATATAAATCAGAGAGAGAAGTATAGCAGATGTGTTCCCTTAGATGGCAAAAGGTAATTTAATCTATTCTCTATTCTCTTTCTCTTTATTTTCTGTAACTGTTCAGCATGTATTGGTATATTTACCCATGATTTTAAGTAACTGAATTCATGATTTGTGTGAAAACAATTTTGTATTTTTAGTCTATCCCAGTGCCATTCATGTGATGGGTACTCAATAAGTATTGAATATATAGCTAAATTCCACTACCCAAACCTTGTAATATAAAGAAAATTGTATATATTAAGCTTTTAAAGGCAAAGTAGCATCATATTTATGAAGAGTAGAAAATTTAACCTTAGAACATAATGGATTAAAGGTAACTTGAAGGAGAAAGTAGAAAGATTAGAGGAAAAGAAAGAAAGATTGTAGGACAAAAGAAAAAAGGAACATTTTATTCATGATCTACACATTTTCTTTCATGTCTAGACAAGGTGAAAGAAATGCTATTTTATAGGCGATTAAAAAATAAACATTGTCATTTTAGCCACTTCTGTGCAAACAAATATGTAGTTGTAAAATTTAATAGCAATTATTGGGACTGTTGTTTTATTATTTTTACAAAGTGTGAAAATATAATACAGAGAATAAAGTAATAATTCAAGCTGCCAGCATGGTGCAACATTATTAGAGTAATGTCACACTTAGACTGGCCTCCTCTGTACTGGGGTGATGGAAGGCTAATAAAGTTAGTTTTGAGGCAGTAAGCATAAATGACTCCAACTCACACAACTTAAAAGGTGAGGAAGGAAGGTCTGTTTAAACTAAACAAGAATGAGATGCTCCATTTTCAGGAACTAAAATCACAATGCCTCAGGCTTGTTTGGGACAGCATTCTCATTTGGTGGTCCCTTTATTGAATTTTTGCAGTAAAGCCAACTTCACTTTCTGTCAAGTGTCACCAATTCAGTTTTCAAAGTCTGCATGTCTTCACACATTTCTGCCTACCCCAAGAAAATATTAATCAGAAAATTCTTCTTCAGGTGTGAGAGAAGAATTGGGTCACAAAGCTACTCTGTTAATACTGTATCACTCTCCCACAGCAGATGAGCGATCATCAAGGTATTGAGAAGTGCAAACGTCATTGTATGGAAGGTGTGGGATCAAATAATTTTGGAGGGCAAAGGGACTTTTAAGTCATGTTCACCAATTTTATACTTCCTTAGGAATCTTTTCAGCGGTACCTTTGGAAGATGGCCATCTCGCTTTGGCTTAAATAAACTGTAGTGGTTGGGGACTCTTGTTTCCTCACAAAGTATCCATTTATTGGCTTAAAATAATTATTGGTTGCTTTGTGTGCTACCGGCAAAATGTAGGAAGAGGAAAGCTAGGTATATACTAAATGTGGGGGGATATTTTTTGATTGTTCCTCTCATATTGCAATGAGCTAAAATTCATCTGAATTTAATTCTCATTAATGAGCATATATTCATTTGCTATTAGTTGATAAAGTACCTATTTATCTTGAACTTTATGATCCATAAAATTAAATTTAATGGGTAGGTAGAGATATTGGTACATGTTCCATTTAATTATAGTTTAAAAACAGAATAGTATTCCTTATTAAAAATATTAAGATTTATTAGCTTAAAAAATATCACATTTAAATGAGGATATCTATTCAGATTAGGAATAAAAGAAATAAACATGTAAGTACACTTTATCTTCTTATTTATCACTGTTTTTACAATCTGCTCTAGTTGCCAATCATATTCCAAGAGAAGACTATTTTGTTCCATAGTCTAATCAAAACATAGTATTTTCTTAACTTTGAATTTAAAATTCAAATTAAATTTAAAGGTTACTTGGCTTTAATCCTTTTGAAAATTCTCCCACAGTCCAAAATTTATTAAAAAACTGTGACCAATCCTGACTGCACAATAAAATCATTTGGTGAGATTTAAAAAATACTGAGGCTCATTCACTTCTCCCCCTTCTGATTGAACTGGATTTTGATGAGATACAGGTAATGCTAGATTTCCCGTCTTTCCAGGGGAATCTAGCACATAGCAGGTTTCAGAACCCCTATTTGAAGGACAGCTTGGAATACCTTAATGAGTCTCTCCTATGCCTGTGCATTGACCGTGTATTATGCTCTTAAATTTTGTAGATTGTTTGAATGTATACTGTGATAAATTAAAGATATATATTATGATCCTTAGAGCAGTCAAATAAAAAATAACACAAAGAGGTATATTTCAAAACTCCAGCAGAGGAAATATAAATTAAATCCTAGAAAAGTATTGCTCATCAAATTAATAGGCAGATAAAAAACTGAGGAACAAAAATATATCAGTATTTGGAACAAATGTCAATACTTACAATAAATGGAAAGGGAATAAACATTCCAATTAAAAGCCCTTCATTATGAGCCTGAATAAAAAAGTATATTCTGTTATAAGGAATAGTAAATAAAAAGACATAGACTGTGTTAAAATAAAATGGTGGAGAATGGTATACCTTGAGAATACTAAGCATAAGAAGATATGGGTATATTAATATCAGACAAAGCATTCTGTACTTTATGAACAAAAATATTACCAAAGATACATCTGTATATACATAAAAACAGAATTTCAAAATACAAAAGCAAAAATGACATCATAATGGAAAAATAGGTAACTTCACAAGCAACTTTGGAAATTTTAACACTACCTTGTCAACAAATGATAGGATTCATAAAAATCAGTAAAGATTTAAAATGATTAATTAACCTATTTTTAAAAAATGACTTATTTGACTTTAATAGAACACTACATCTAACAATTGTAGAGTATACGTTATTTTCAAGTGCATATGAAACATTCAACAACATAGACAGTATGCTGAGTCATATGACAGAGCTCAATGAATGTCAAAGGATCAAAATAATATAAAGTATATTATCTGACCATAGCCATATTAATTTAGGAATCAATAGGAAAAAAATCATATTTCTCAAGTATCTGGAATGACCCATTGCTCGGAAGAGAAATCTAAAGGGAAATGAGATCTTTATAGAATTCTACTAAAATGATTAGAGTGAAATTTTTAGGTTTATTTCTTTTGTAGGTTTTATTTTTTTTAATTTATTTTTAAGCATATTTGACATACAATATTATTAGGTTCAGGTGTACAACAATGATTTAATATTTTATACCTTACAGAAGTAATCACCACAGTAAGTCTAGTAACCATCTGTCACCATATGTAGTTATTATATTATTGACTATTCCCTATGTTGTATATTACATCTCAGTGAGTTATTTTTTAATTGGAAGTTTGAAATTATTAATCCCCTTACCCTTTCTGCCCAACCTTCAGCCCCCACCCCTCTGGCAGTCATCAATTTGTTCTTTGTATCTCTGAGTCTGTTTCTGTTTTGTTTATTTGTTTTGGTTTTTAACTTTCACATGTAATTGAAATCATATGGTATTTTTCTGTCCACCTTAGTTCACTGAATAAACTATTCTCTAGGTCAACCCATGTTGTCACAAATGATAGGATTTCATTATTTTTATGACTGAGTATATTTTATTGTGCACATATACCACAACTTCTTTATCCATTAATCTATCAGTGGACACCTATGTTGCTTACATATTTTGGCTATTATAAATAATGCTGCAATGAACATAGAGATGCATATATAATTTTGAATTATTGATTTTCTTTTTCTCAGATAAATACCCAGAAGTGGAATTTCTGGTTCTTGTGGTAGTTCTATTTTTAATTTTTTTTTTTTTTTTTTTAATATTTATTTATTTTTGACAGGGAGAGAGAGAGATACAGAGACAGAGAGAGAACTGAACTGGGGGAGCTCCCAGTTCAGCATATGGTTCCGCACGGGCCAGGGTCGGGATTCGATCCCTGGTCCCCGGCGCTGCAAAGTGAGCGCCTAACCCACTGAGCCATCCCGGCTTCCCCTATTTTTAATTTTTTGAGGACTCCCAAAAAATGTTTCCATAGTGGCTGCATTAATTTGCAATTTCACCAACAGTACACAAGGTTTTCCTCTTCTCCACATCTTTGCTGAGACTTGTTTATTTATCAATGATATTCACTCTGACAGATCTGAGGTGATATGTCATTGTGGTTTTGATTTGCATTTGCTGTTGGGCATCTTTGCTTGTGTCTATTGGCCATTTGTATGTTTTCTTTGGAGAAATGTCTGTGCAGGTCTTCTGCCCGTCTTAAAAATTGGATTGTTTGTTTTTTATGTTGAGTTAAATGAATTCATTTTGAATATTAATCCCTTCTTTGAATATATAACATTTGTTAATATCCTCTCTCATTCAGTAAGTTGCCTTTTTGTCTGTTGATGGTTTCCTTTGCTCCCTCAAAATTAGAAAACTTAGATAAAATAGTCAAATTATTTGAAGAAACAATTTCAAGACAAATGCTTTCTCTCCAAAGCAGTAGTATCCAACCTTTTGGCTTCCCTGGGCCACATTGGAAGAAGAATTGTCTTGGGCTACATATAAAATACATTAACACTAATGACAGCTAATGAGTTAGAAAGCAAAAGGTTGCAAAAGATCTCATAATATTTTAAGAATTTGTGTTGGACTACATTCAAAGCTGTCCTGGACTGCAGATTGGACATGCCTGCTCTAGAGTAATGCTCATGAAATTTTAACATGATCAAAGTTTAGTAGAAGAATCTTTATAAAATACTAATTTTGATTCAGAGGTCTGGGGTAAAACCTGAAATTGTGCATTTCTAATAAATAAAAACAGGTGATGCCAATGCTGATAAGATAAATATGTGTTTCTCTGGAAGGAATACCCACTATTATATTGAAATTGTTTATTCAAAGCTATTGAATAGATTTATAAGCATAAAGGACAGGTGTATATAGATCTGGAATTCAGGGAAGGAGGGCCAAATAAATGGGGTGTTGACTCATTGATTCACATGGGATGCTTTCTAGGGATCTCAGAATGGCTACCAGTTTGCAGTGGACAGCATGGGACAGGGAAAAGAGTACACATTAACTGAAGAGATGCAAAAACTATATTTAATTCACAAAATTTAAGCATTCTTCTTGAATTGAACCCTAATGACCCAAGCAAGATGGGTGATGCTAGGATAGCATCAATAATGTAATTTGGGATATTAATGGTGCTAATGAGTGCAGTGAATATCTATGTCTATTTTTAAAAATATATTTATGGACTTTTATAATGGAGATAAATTTTCAAAGAACACATTAAAATGGTCAAAAATGGTTAAATTAAGTAAAGAGCACATTAAAAATGTCCCTTGATTTGAAGATTAAAACAAGTTTAAACATTTTTCTTGATATAATGATCTTTCTATCAGATGGCTTAAGTGAAGAATTTAATTAGACTGCGTTCAAAAGAGAATCACTAGTCTTCAAAAATACTTAATCTCCAAAATTAAAAATAAGATGCTTTTCTCATTTAATATTTGGCTCAATACAAGGGTATTTTGCTTCTTAGAGTTATATATTATATATCTTAAAAACTCAGTATATATAAAAATTGTATATTCCAAATTATTTTCTCCTTGATTTATATTTTAATTTCAGTAATATGTGCACTTTAACTCTCCATTCTGATTGATCTTAGGTAAGCATAGATGTCTGAGTTATAATCGCATTGCTGAAAACAATCTTAGGTGTTTAGTAAGAAGAAAATAACAGGAAAAAAACCCCAGCAAATTATATCATAGAAATAAGTAAATCTAGCTACCTGACTTTTGCACTGTGCTAATTTTTTGGAGAGTAACTTGGTTCAGTCTGGTCCCGATGATAGCAGTAGCAAAAAATAAAAAACTCATAGTCACAGTCAATAGTTTAGTGCTTGCCTAAGGGTAATGGGGCAGAGAGGTGGGAAAGGAGGGGCAAGGCATCAAATATATGGTGATGGAAGGAGAACTGACTCTGGATGGTGAGCACATATTATAATACATAGATGATGTATTATAGAATTGTACACCTAGAACCTATATAATTTTTACAAACCAATGTTGCCCTAATAAATTTAACAACAACAACAACAAAAAAAAACTGCTAAAAAATTTTGGTCTATATCAGTGAAGAATTCTATCCAGCTGCTAATAAAATAATACAATCATAAAAATTAGGCTGCATGGAAAATATTAGACCAGAGATAAGATATTCGTTCTATTGCTCTGTTATCAGATCATAATGAGACTACTGTGCCCAGTTGGTTATGTGGCCCTAAAGAATTATAGGGACAATCTAGGGCAAGCTTATCCAACTTTCAGCCCACAGGCCATGTGTGACCTAGGATGGCTTTGAATATAGCTCAACACAAATTTTTAAGCTTCCTTAAAACATTATGAGGTTTTTTTTTTGTTTTTTTTTTTAGCTCATCAGCTATTGTTAGTATTAATGTGTTTTATGCATGGTGCAAGACAATTCTTCCAATGTGGCCCAGGGAAGCCAAAAAGTTAGACACCCCTGATTTAGGGAGATTCTCATGGAGTGTGAGTAATTAGGACAATAAGACCTTGAATACTTCCTTGTTTATATATTTATTGTTATTCCTAAAATGGGTTGTTACAGAAAATGTCCCAAATCAGAAATTTGGGACATTATAACAAATATAAATTACATTTTATTTGTATATATTGTTGTGCAGACACAACAATAATATGCCTAATCTTACAAATTAGTATCTCTAAAACCAGATAGTTAGAAGAATATATAGGATTTGAACCCATGTGAACTTACAGGATGGGTAGGAACTCTGAGATACTCTTAAGAGCAACATGAAATACTTTTGAAAAAAGCAAAAAAAAATAAAAATACAAAGTCTCATAGGATTATCACACACACACACACACACACACACATGCACACACACACACACACAACTCCCCCCAAATTTTAGGAGAGAGAAGCGCAGTTAGGATTTCTAACTATGTCAAAATGTCATAGAATATATTTGTAAGCATATGTATTTATGCAAACTAGGGAATTACATTTTCTATAAGTTGTAGTACTTCTATGGGTGCCATAGAACATTTTATAGTCACCAAGTAAGAAGAGTGGGAGGATAATATAAAGCACTATAGCAATTGCAGCATACCGTGCAGGGGTTACCTGACCAACTCACATGAAAAATTACACTGCTCTTCATCACACTGTGTGAGACTTTCAGACAGTTCATTTAGCCTTTGATTTGTTGAGTATATAAACTTAAATTTGGGCTTTGAAACCAGTTCCAACTGATTTGAGAGAAGCATAGGAAACTTCTGCTTTCAATTTAGAGACTACGATCAAAGAAATGGTGAATGAAATTTTTCTATTTGCAGCAATGGTTTTCTTGAATGCCTTTGGCTATGATCTGATATATTTATTGTTCTTTGAGGAAGAGTACAGTAAGACTAATTAACAGAATATCTGTTGCTAGAATACAAAGAGGGTTCTCTGAATCATCTCGGGAATTTTCATCAATTAAGGAATGAAGGCAATGAAAATTTATGTTTCATGATTATGTTGGTTTGCTTCCACCAAGTGAATTTGGAAACTCTACCAATTGGAAAAATTATTATTTTCATCTTTGTCAACTTTTCCACTCAAAAAAGCTAGCAAAGGTCATAAAGGTAAAAGTCATAAAAATTTCCATAAATGTAACAAAGGCTATCAAGATTACTTCATTTGACTTATATTAATTCTTTGTGCCACGGACCATAAAGTATTTTCTGTTTCTATTAGTCAACACTGTTGTTAATGGACATATCTGAGATCTACATCAGATAAAATTGCCTCAGGTGAATACTTCAGAGGCTACAAGTTAGAAATGTGTTCACTGAAGTGAAACATTCAATTTAAAAATATATGTATATTTATTTTCTCAATACCCCCTTATTCATATAAATATCAAGGTATTGATAATGTTATTGTTAATGCAAAGAACAGACTGAGCTATATTTCTTAGCTTAGCATTCTAAGGTCACTTAGACTTTTAGAATTAGAATATCAGGTCTCTGCATTCTAGCATAAACGTGAGTTTAGTGCAAGACTTTCAAGAGTTTGATTCAAGTGCTTATTATTAATAAAAAACTTTACATCATTCAGTTGCCTGGCTCAGGGATATATTGCTAACTACAACAGAATAAATAGAATATTATTTGAAAGCCTATTGATAATTTTATGCATCTTTTCTCTGGGCACTACAGAGGTCATAAAGATCAATTATATCACACACACACACAAACAATAATAAAAATTTTCATAAATTTAAAGAATATGTAGCCTGAGTTTATTGTCTAGATTGTTCAAACTGATTTATGATCAGAAATTCCAAATTAATCAAAAGAATTCTGTATTTTGCTATATAAACAAAGAGAAGTAATATAAATGGATATGGGCGTGGGTCAGTAGTCTCTGAACCTCTGAACACAGTCCTATGGGAGAAGGTATTCTAATCCAGGAAACAAGTTTTCATCTAGGAATACGAGTATGCATTCAGATTAATGCAAAAAATTAAAATAAAAGCCAATTTTAATGTCTTCTACAAACAGAAGAGTGTCATGGTAAGATTTACATGGCTGAAAATTAGTTTGATGCCTCTCTTAAATGTCTTGCAGGATGTGATGAGGGTCTAAAGTAGATAAAGCAAGAGTGTAGGGAAGACGTGGAAAAGATCATTTTGGGTCATGTGAAGAAAATAGATATACAATTTGGGAGGTTGAATGTTAAAAAAGGAGAGAAAAACAGTACCACAAATGACTAGTAGTTTTCTGGATTGGATATACTGCTATTTCTCAGGACATATACTACAAGATAAAAATAAAATAAAATGAGATGTCTCATTTATTCCAGTATCTCTAGTAAATTTGTAAGTGTTCTTCTTTCACTAAGAATCTATGGATATGCACTTAATATTCTCAAATGATTTAAAAGTTTTTTATATACAAGATCAATATAAAAAAATTAAATGTACTGGTATACACCAGCTGCAAACAATTTACAAAAATAAATTTAATAAATGTATTTTTCATGGCAGCATAAATGAAATCAAATATGTAGAAATAAATTGAACAAAAGTTATGCAAGACATCTAATTGAAAACTACATTACTACCGCAATTAATTAAAGAAGACCTAAATAAACGGAGGATATGTTATGTTCATGGATTGGAAAAATAAATATTGTAAAGACAACAATTTCTAAACAATGTTTAGAGTCACTGCTATATTATTTAGAATCCCTAGACATTTTTTTCTATAGAAATTAATGTTTTCTTAAATTTATATGGAAATTCAAGGAATTAAGAATAACCAAGAAAATCTTGAAGAGCACAGCTAAATGACAAACTACCAGATGTCATAATTTATTATAATGTTAACTGAAACTGTGGAATTACAGTAGCATAAAGAAAGGCGAATGGAATAATGGAACTGACTAGAGACTCCAGAAATAGACCCCACATTTATATAGTGTTCTGATTTATAACTTATAATTGACATTGCATTGCAAGGCATTAGGAAAATATTGTCTTTTCAGTAAATGATACTGAGTTATCAATGTGGGGGGAAAAAAAAACATTGAACCCTCCCTTGTACATCACAAACAAATGATATTAGTTTCAATTTTATGGTGGAAAAAAGGTGAAAGATTAATAAAACCAAAGCTTCTACAAAGCAACAAGTATAATTTTTCATATATTTTCTAAATTTTTTATATTTTTGTGGTAGGTAAAGATTTTGTAAATAGTACACAAAAAGCAATACCATTAAAGGAAAAGACTAATGAACTGTACTCAATAAAACTAACAACTTCCCTTCAACAAAAGACACTATGTAAATAGTAAAAATACAAACCTGAGTGGAGAGAGGCGTTTGCTATACACATTTTTGAGAAAGTGCTCACATTAAATGTAATTAAAGAATCCATACAAATCATTAAGAAAAAGATAACTCAATTTTTTAAATGGGCAAAACTTTTGAATACACACAGTACTAAAAAGAAGTATGTAGAGGTGCAGCTGACTGGATTTATTGTTTCTTTTACTTTACACTTAGATCTGAAAATATTTAAAACACAAAGACACCGAAATGTTTAATAATGTGTCTTTTCTGCAAAATGTGCCAGATGCTCTATGTTTTGATTTTACTCCTTCATATTATTTTTACTACTAATACTTCCAAATACAGCACTCATACCATTTTTATGTTAACTATTTCAGTAGTTTTCTAACTTGTCTACCACTCTTTTGTTTAACTGAATTCATAGTACATCACACTTTCAAAAGAATAATTCCTATTATGTAACTTTTATTGGTTTCACATGATTATAATAGTTGACATAGACTGTCTTCTTTGTCTTTCCTCAGGGGTTGCTGTGAAACTGTGTCATATTGCTATAGCCTTCCTTCTTCCATTAAATCCTTTATTTATTTTTTTAAAGGTCTTATCTTTTCCTTCACAAAGAACAATGAATATAATCTGCATGAGACCCTACAACTTGCCTGCCCTTCCCCTCCCCTAAAAGTGTGTGAATCACATTGTTATTTCAGAGGAAGCCATGTGTCTTCTCTCCAAAGTGCTTACACTCACTATGGACTGAGTCATTCCTTTCACTTTCCCCAAGTCCTTGATTAGTATTTCCTTTTAATTTTGTGTTTTCATACTTTCCCTTTCTATGATTCCATTCTTTCTGTCTGTTTAAACTACCTTGATTCTTTTTTTTTTTTTTAGATTTACTTTTATGTTTTTGACAGAGAGAGATAGATAGATAGATAGATACAGAGACAGAGAGAAGGAGGAGGGCCCAGAGTAGTCTCCATAGTTGCACACCATAGGTTTTTCCACATAGTTTCATTCCACAGGTTTCATTCCTCTTCGCAGCAAGAGCTGTCCAAGCAGACTTACTCCATCATGCAAGGAGGGGCCCACCCCGCTTTGCTCTGTCCCGCGGATTCCATACCAGATTAGTGCTTAGCAAAAAGGAAAAAAAAGAGGCCCATGTGACAGAAAAGAAGTCGTAAATAGAACTATGTAAGAGGTTTACCCTTCATGTTTTTAAGGGTTGTTGTGAAAACACACGCATACCCATACCTGTAATAAATTGTAATTTTGTACTGCTTACTATAATTTTTTTAACGCTGTAGTAACGTTGGGGTCACCTCTGAATCACCGAGTTGTAACTGTTGTAGAAGC
>PVKE010037628.1:0-15817 GCA_004027555.1 Craseonycteris thonglongyai
GTTGCACATCATTGGTTTTTCCACATGGTTTCATTCCACAGGTGGGAGTGGGCTGCACAGGGCAGGAACTGGGCCGGGGTCTTCACCCCAGTGAGAACCAAACTGGGGGCACTCCCCATTCAGCATATGGGTTCACACAGGTCGGGGCCGGGATTCAATCCTTGGTCCCTGGGGCTGCAAAGTGAGCACTTAACCCACTGAGCCATCCTGCCCCCCCCCTGAGTTGTTCCTCTTATAAACTGCCCCTACATCATTTTCTTTTCTAAATACAATATCTGTTCCCCTGTTTAACTTGTTGAAAGGCTTTACCAACCCCCTTTCTCATTTCTTGTATTCATTCCTTCAACCTACTGTAGTCTAATTCCTGCCTGCAATATTTAACTAAGACTATTTTTAATAGGGTTAGAAAATACTATCTCAATGCCAAAGTCAATGATTACTTGAAAACCCTATTGATCCTACTTTGATCTCTCCTTAGACATTTTCACTTTTAGGATTTCCACAGCACCACACTCAAGTGAAGTTTCTCTCTAACAGTTTAGTCTCTAAATTCAAATGCTCCTATTTCTCCAAACTTTACTTACATAATGATTATTTCCAAGAGTACGTCCCTCAGCTCTTCTTATTCTGCTCACTTCCTATGGTTGATCTATTTTTATGGTTTCAACGACTACCTATTTTTTGAGGACTTCCAACTTTTGATCTCCAGCCCCACCCTGTCCCTCAAGCTTCAGGAACTGCCTGGGAGACTTCTCCACCTGGATGTCCTACGGGCATCTCAAGCATAACATGTTCAAAATGTAATTCATCATTTCCCCCCCTAAGCTGTTATCTTTTCAGTTATTATCTGTCTCAATTGCCAGTTAAGTTCTCTAATCCATCACCCAAGTTAGGAATCATCTGGGATTCTTCCTACTCTCTCGTGCCACAGATAAGATCGACAGATATTCTTTTTCACATGGGGCTTGCATTTGTCTGTTTCTCTCTGATGCTTGTGGCCCCTATCATGGTTTGTGTGAGCCTTTATCATCTCTCAATTGACTTCTGAGAAAGTCTCCTAGCTTCTCTCCCTCACTTAGTCCTCTTCAAATCTTCCTTCCTCACTCTTGTCAGACTTTCCTATTGGACACAAAGATATGACTATCTTACTTCTCTTTCAAACCTTTCAATGGCTCCCCATCACCTGTAGAATAAAGTCTCATCTCTTACTGTGATCTACTGGCTTGCTTTTCTCAGTCCCCTTTTATAACTAATGTTCTGCAGCATAAAGATTTGTGATTACCTGAGAATGTCAGGTCATTTCAAACCTACTTTTGTTGACATTGTTCATGGGGTCCTTCCTGACCTATAGAAGCTGCATTGGCCTTCCTTTGCCATTACCCTATTGCCTCAGTGTCTACTCATTCTTTACCAAACAACTTGGACAATTTTCAAGGAGAGGTTCACTCAGTCCTCAGATTGTGTCAGGTACCCCTTCTTGTTATTACAACATCCTATTTATATCTCTACTATACCACTTGGTTTCATAATACAAGTTTTTATGCTTGACTCTGCAACTACTATGTTTGGAGGTCAGAGAATGTTTCTTATTTTTGCATCACTACTATTTGGCTCATGAAGTAGAGTCACAAAGCACATGTGAGGTGAAAGACAGAAAAAAAGGTCAAGGCAACTGCAACAGAACATAGGGAAAGGATTTGGGAGAATATTTAGGAGACAAACAGGACTTGCTCACTAGTTGGATTGAGGTTGTTGGGGGGCTGGACAAAAATGAGGAATAAAGCATGACTCAGGTTTATCAATGACAACACAATAGAGTAAATGTGGAAAAGAAGAACATTTAAAGTGTATGTTAATTCTTTCTTTGAGGACCTGTTTATTTCAAGATATTGAGGAGAATCCTATAAAAAAAATTTCTCGGGAAGCCAGGATGGCTCAGTGGGTTAAGTGCTCACCTTGTGGCCCTGGGGACTGAGGATTGAATCCCAGCCCCTGCCCATGCAGACCCATATGCTGAACTGGTGGTGCTCCCAGTTCGGTTCTACCGGGGTAAGAACCTGGCCCAGTTCCTGCCCTGTGCAGCCCCGCCCACCTGTGGAATGAAACTATGTGGAAAAACCAATGATGTGCAACTATGGAGACTGTTCTGGGCCCTCCCCCTTCTCTCTGTCTCTGTCTCTGTATATCTCTCTCTAAAAAAACCAATAAAAATAAATCTTTTTAAAAAAATTACTTCTGGCTCATTTTACAGTTAATACAGTGCTTACATAGGCAATCAAAAATAATGCGATGAATTAAATTGCGATTACTAATTCATTAAGAAATAGCAAAGCTGATAGGTAAATCCTTGAGTCTGCTGAAGCTAACTCTATTTGGATCAGCTATTCCTTTTTTGCTAAAAATCATTACTTCACTTTTATTAGACAGATGAATATAAAGGCTTTTTTCTTAATTGTGTTTATGAGAAAGTTTGAAGGAGAAAGAGAAACACTTTAGGTCCATAACAAAGAAGGAAAATTCTTTCTAGGCCAGATAAGCTTTTGTTTATTTAGTGAAGATTAAATAATGAGTAGAAGATGAAGATTAAATAGTAATGGAAAATCATCTCTGAGAAAGAACTGAAAATTTCTTCTTTTTTCCATGGTGCTGGCATCGAAGGAAACTTGCTGGTATGAGAGCTGGGCAGTGAGGCCAGAGGGTTGTTTTTGACCGAATCAAAACTTCCAGGCACATCCACCAGAAAACCGGTATCATGTAAAGTCTGCACAACTAATTGGACAAATTAATAATAAATTAATAACCTCTACTTATGTATCTCGGGTGGGGCGGATAATGTTTCTGCATCCTTTTTGGGTTTCAGCTTGTTTACAGTTGATGTTTGCTACGTAGCTACAGCAACCATCCAAAACCACTCTTGGGCAAGAGCTACCTGGATCCTGCATGTTGTCCTGCATAAGCATTAGGAAAACAAAATTCCATCTCTCCCCATGAAGAGAAACACCTGCTTTTCTAATCAGCGGGAACATTCTAGTCAACCCTGATGGACACCAGTTGGGAAACTGTTTATAGATTCATGGTGGCAATATAGTCTCTCTTGGTGTCTTGACAGATGAAAGAGGTGCCCTGAGCCTTTCCAAGGTCAGCTATGGCAACAAGAGGCCACCGGAGCAGGTTTGTTATGTCTATGATCCAAGTCTCACCACAAATCAAAGAGGACACCTTAAGACCTCGCTTTAATGATCATACTGATGCTTCTCAGTTGTCTGTGTGTCTATTGTGGGAATGGTTTAATTGAACACCGGAAGATACATGGCCTCCCAAACCCAACTTCTTAAGGTTGTACTCCAGCTGACTGTAATACTTGCTATTACTGTTTGGTACACTCCTTTGTCAGCTCATAAGATGAGCACAGAGGAAAAATGGTTATTAATAAATTTCTACTCTTTGATGTGTACATTTTTAAGGATTTGTTTTGTTGTTTTGGGAGGGGGGGGAGGACCCAGGGCAGTCTCCATAATTGTGCATCATTGGTTGTGACATGGTTTTGTACAGTGGAGGTGGATGTGGGGCTGCACGGGGCAGGGGCTGGGGGTCTTTGCCACCATCTTGCCAGTTGCAAGGGCTGGGATTCGATCCCTGGATCTCAAGGTCGCAAGGTAAGCACTCGGCCTGCTGAGCTATCCCGGCATGCCCCCTTGAGTATTTTGCATGAGACCAGTGATCCACTTTTTCCTATCTTGCTCCATTTATCATCAAACTATCCTTTGCAAGGAGCATTAGAGTTTCTTGATTGTTTAAATTAAGCTAACAGAGATTTAAGATGTTGGGTGACGATTTAGAAAGATTATAAAACATCGGTGTCAGCACTAGAAACTTCCTGAGGTACAGGTGGTACGAATTGTTCGAAAGTTACGCAACAATTATGCCTGAGTAATGAATGGATTTAGAGACATTGTGACAAAGGGAGTCAGCTGAGAAAGTTCATCTTATCAGCTTTACGTTGTAACTAGAAAGGCAAAAAGCTCCTAGAAGTGTTTCGGCTGGATCATGAAAACTTCAAAATGGAAAACACTGCTGTAGAATCCACTGAGAGAATTTGGGGGATACCTACATTGCTTGCTTTCAAGATAGTGCACATTTAAAAGGATTAAGAAAAAAAAACCACAAGTTGAGCATGACCATTTCACCGAAAAATGATAAAATCAATAAGTGAAATAATTTTACTTGACATGCTTAAGTCCCTATTATGCAAATTCAGAATGGGTTTTCCTAGTAATTCTAAGCCAAGATTCTCGCTCTGATGGTTCAGAGTCCTTTTAGGAGTTCTCACATGACATGACTTTTAGCGTCAACTGATTGTAGCTGTGGCAGTAGATACATGGAATGCAACCATGTGGGAAGGCTGTCGTCTGTTTTTAATTGGAGCTATGCTGGCACTCATTAGAAGCTGTCCCCGTTTTAGACTTTCAGAGAACTAAAGCTGAAAAAGAAAACCGGATATCCTCCCCCCAAATGCTAATTGATGACACATTATGAAACAAACAAACAAATAAATAATAAGCCCTTTCTAAAAGAGACATACACACACCCCAAAAATTGTCAATCCGTACGTCATCTTTCAAAGTAGGTTTGGCAACCTTTGGCATTTTTTTTTTTTTGGAACGGATTATGATACTTGATATTTTTTGTATACAATAGCACTGGAAGGGTGTAATATTTTCTTGTGGAACAAGTGTAAGTAGAGACACAGTATCTGACAGCTTGAAATCTGTTGGGCAACCACGTGGCCAAGCTCCAAGCTGCAAGATGGAAATTTAAAATGCCCTGATCTCTCCTATGGATGCAGATACTCACTTCTCTGTGACATAGCTCCACTTGTCATAGAAAAATATAACGTGAGTCCACACGTAGAGTGTACAGAAGCATCAATGCAATGTCAATAGCCTTTGAGTATTCATAAAATTCTGAGGATCAAGACAGATTCTGATAGTCATGTTCAGGCTGAAAAGTACTCAGAAGGAATGTTTAGTTGTCATCCCACGAGTGAACCCACTAATGGCTGACTTTGGTTTACAAAGGAGGCCATTCAAGAAAGAACAAGTGACTCAATAGCTGACGAGCTGATCCAATGAGACATTCTCCGCTGCAGTTTCTGCTGAAGGTCCTGAGATCCACACCCAGCAGTAGCCAAGTGACTTCAAACTCCTGGGCAGAGCCTGGGTAATATAATGCAAAACTTGCAAAAGTGTGACCAGCATCCCATTTCGCAAACCCTCGTCTCATTGAAGGATCTGAGAAATGAAGGTGAAGGAAGGGAAAGAATTTTGAGGTAAGAAGTTTTCCAAATGCTTTGTGGTCTTCCCCACTTTGGAGCAGTTGCTGAGCCGCTGATTTAAGCCAAGTGAGAGGGGCTTCAAGACACCAACTCTGAGAGCTGCCCCTATGTCCTGTGGGGCTTGGGAGTGTTAGAACTGGTGTCAGACATTGTGGCTAAAATTCAGCTTTCAGTTGACAGAGAAAGTGAGAAAGCAAGAGTGAGGAACAAAGAGAGAGGGAGGGGGGGCGGGGCCTGGGAGCTAACTGTATTTCTAGAAGCAGCAGAGGAAGGACGCATGAGTAGAAGAAACGTGGGCAACAGAGGATATAGCAGGCCTGGTGCTGTTTTGACTATCTTCCAAGAAGATGCCAGGAGAAGTAATGTGAGCCCCACAAGAGGGATGGCCAAGGAAGGAATGCACCAGCTAGAGGTATGGTCTCTATCAAGGGAGCTATCTTCAGAAAGCCCCATTGGGGGCTGTCTTCGAGGAAGCCCATGAAAGCATCTTAAAAAGAAGGCAAGAGCACTATGCCGGGAGAGCTCAGCCACGGAATGCTTGCCTCACAATCGCGAGGTCTGGGGTTTGCTTCCTGGCCCGTGTTGGCCCCTAGGCTGAAGTGCGGGGCAACTGATACCCGCCAGGATGGCTCAGCAGCGAAGGATCAGCTCCCACACGGGAGGCTCCCAGTTCAGTTCCCACCCCCCGTGGCCCCGCGTCCACCTGTGTGGAATGAAACCACGTCACAACTAATGATGTACAACTGTGGAGACTGCTCTGGGCCCTTCCTCCCTTCTCTCTGTCTCTCTCTCTCACCTTCTCTCAAATAATAAAATAAATCTGGGGTTTTTTTTAAGGCTTTAGCCTGCTCTACCCAGAGAGCACATCAGTGGTTCCGCATATGCCCTTCCAGTAAGATTTCTGGGGCCCCCCACCTCCCTAACCTGACCCAATGGAGACGGGCTAGAAGCGTGGCAATGTGCAAGCCCGGGGGGAATAGGGAAGAGCCCCCCTAGGACCCCCCTTCCTTCTCCTTCAGGTTTTTGAGACCGAGGCGGACCTGAGCTGTGGAGAGGAAATCCCTTTATGTGGTTGTAACACAGGCCAGGGCCGTGTTACTACTGAATTCATCGTCTTCTTACGTCTGAAGGTGATCGGAGACCTTTCCTTCTCTGACAGCGGTTTTCAAATGATGGGACGTACCACGATTTTAGTCAAGTGATGGGGAGATAATAATCCACAGAAGGATTGGAGAGGATGAGGGGAAAAGAATAAAATTGTTTTCTCCTATCACCTTATCAGCTTAACCCCAAAGGGTCCGGCAGAAGTAACACCCCTTTTTTATGCTCTGGTAAACTTTAAAAAAGGAGTTATTTTTGCCGGACCCTGTATTTAATTACTGGCTACAAATAAAAATCATTTTCACCACGGAGGGGGGAAAACTATTCAAAAACAGGCCCTCCTGTTATGCACTGACGAAACCAGAGGAAGAAAGTCAGTAATGAGTTTCGCAGCAGTAAATGGTCTGGATTTCCATGATACCTCCACTAAAGACATTCGCCACATTCTTCAGACACAAATTCTGACAGGAAGACTCAGAATCTACTAGACAAAGTGAGCGCGCTCCAACTTTCTATCTCGCTGCTTGCATTGAAGTGTCTACATCAGGGGTGTCCAACCTTTTGGCTTCCCTGGGTCACAGTGGAAGAAGACTTGTCTGGGGCCACACATCAAATACACTCACGTTAATGATAGCTGATGAGCTAAATAAATAAATAAATAAATAGCAAAAAGATCTCATAATGTTTTAAGAAAATTCCCGAATTTGTGTTGGGAAGCATTCAAAGCCATCCTGAGCTGCACAAGCTTGGTCTCTATAAATACTTTTTTAATTACCTCATTTGTAGAGCCTTGAATTGGGAAGGCTACATGCTTTGGCTGAGTGACAATGAATACAACATTTAATCTCCTCCTGACATAGTTTTGTTTTTTCTTTCTTACTTTTTTTTTAATGCAAACTAAGACCGACAATGGTATGAAAGACACAATTAGAAATTAAAAAAAAAGAAATCCGAACCCTACAAAAACCAGAGAGCCATCTTGAGTACCTCATGGAAGTGACACCCGCAGCTCCCCTGCAGAAACTCTTTATAGCGCCCCATGGTGATGCTGAACGTGTCGACCACTTCATAGCCGTAGGTTTTGGCAACATCGAGAATCATCACGTTCTCTTTCCATAAGTTCTGAACTTCACTCTGTATTGCAAAGGAGAAGCATGAACATTTTTATGAACAGGATTGTTTTATGATTCAATAATTCAGGTAGAAATTACATGAATTTTATTTATTTATTTATTTTTACAAATTGGTCCAATTTTGAGATAAAGAATTAATTTCTTAAATAACGATGTGTTCTAATTTGTTTGCTCAAAATATAAATACAAACATTGATGCATATATAACACAGCAGTACATATTATAAATATCTATAGTGATGCACAGTTTAGAACCTTTCATTCTGGGAAAAGTAGTGAGGTTCATTGCCCATGAGAATCCACTGAAAAACCTAAAATTCTCAAGTTAGAAGCTAAGATCTGAAAATTACAAATGCTACCTCCATCTATTTGGATTCTTATTCATTCCTTTAATCTTTTGACTATTAATCAGCATATGTTTTCTGCTTCACTTTGTGCTTAGAGACAGGATTATGAAGATAAATAAGCCATGGTCCCTGCTCTTATGAAATTATATTATAATAGGAGAGAAACAGATATGTAAACATTTACCAACTCCTTTATTTTGGGTACATATACTGGGCTGTGAGCTAATAGAGAAAGGCAAGTACACATCACTCTGCCAAGGGTGAGGGCACCGCTGGACAATGAGCCTTCCAGAGGGGGTTCCTGAGCAGAGAGGTTTGCCCATGGGGTGGGGGTGGAGAAGGAGAGAGGAATGGAATTGCCATATTACCCGGCAATCCCTCTTCTGGGTACCTACCAAAAAACCCGAAAATCTTAATTTGCAAATGTATATATATGTACCCCAATATTCATCGCAGCACTGTTCAGGGTGGCCAAGTCGTGGAAACAACCAAAGTGTTTTTTGATAGATGACTGGATAAGAAGTTGTGGTACATTTACACTATGGAATACTACTCAGCAATAAGATGAAATGCAGCCATCTGTGACAACATGGTTGGATCTTGAGAACATCTTATTACCAAGCGAAATAAGTCAGACTGAAAGAATCAAGAAACATATGACCTCACTTATAGGTGGGATATAAAAGTGAAAGTAACAAAGAAGCAAAAACTCACGGACACCGTCAACAGTTTGGTGGTTACTTGAGGGTAAGTGGGGAGGTGTGGGGGAGAGTGGAGGGGTGGGGAGAAGTAGGGAGTGGGCACCAGATATATGGTGATGGAAGGAGAGCTGATTCTGGGTGGTGAGCACATAATGTGATGCATAGACAATGTAATGTAGAATTGTACACCTGGAAATTATGTAGTTTTTACCAACCAATGTCACCCCAATAAATTTAACAATAAAAAAGAAAAGAATGAAGCGAAGTCTTCTGCTGTTTCACTGGATTGTATCCCTCCATCCATCCACCTTCAACCATGTCTAAGGTAATGGTCAGGCTGGGTGGCAGTTCTAGTTCAGGTCCACTGTGGAGGGAGGGGACTCCTCTGCTTGTACTCTAGCTCCTGGCACCCTTAGCAGCTTACAAGACTTTCTCAGACTGACCTGCCACCTAAGACCTCTAAGTAATCTTTCCTTCTTCCATTCCTTTCAGCTCAGACACATTACAGCCAAACACAGGTCACAGTGCACAGTAGACCAAATATCTGGGGCAAGACTGAGTGACAGGCGTTGGGTGCTGTGGTCTGAAGCTCCTCCTCCCTGGCCTACAACCTTCTCCTTAGTCTTCCCAGGCAGTGCTCCCTCAAAAGCCCCCCGTTCTGCTAAGCCTGTCGTGGTGTCTGCTTCTTGGCGAACCCAACTGACCGGGAGGGAATGAGTCTCCATGCCTCTTCTAAGGAACAAAAACCATTTTTGATTTTTGTTGCTCTGTAGTATAAATGGAAATCAGGGAGTGTGATAGCTCCAGTGTTGTTCTTTTTTTTTTTTTTAAGGACTGAGTTAGTTATTCAGGGTTTTTTTGTGATTCCATACAAATCTGAGGGGGTTTTGTTCTATTTCTTAAACAAACATTGGTATTTTCATGGGGATTGCATTGAATCTGTATATTGCTCTGGGTGATACGGCTATTTTAACTATGTTGATGCTTCCAGTCCATGAACATGAAATATCTTTCTATTTCTTTGTGTCTTCTTCAATTTCTTTTAATAATGTCTGATAGTGTTCCGTGTATAGGTCCTTCACATCCTTTGTTAATTCCTACATATTTTATTCTTTTTGTTGCAATTGTGAAAAGAATTTTTTTCCCCATGAAATTTTATTATTAGTATATAGAAATGTCAAGACATGGAAACAGTCTAAGTGTCATTCAATAGACAATTGGATAAAAAAGAGGTGGTACATACATACAATGAAATATTACTCAGCCATAAGATGAAATACTGTCATTTTGGGACAACACATGCTAAGTGAAATAAGTCAGACCGAAAAAGCTGAGAGCCATATGATTTCACTCATACGTGGGATACAAAAGGGAAGCAACACATGAACAAGACAAACAAACAAGAAAACAAAAACTCAGGCCACAATTTAGTGGTTATCAGAGGGTGAAAGGAGAGAGGGGTGGTGGAAGAGAAAGGTGGGGTGAAAGATATGGTGATAGAGGGAGAATTCACTCTGGGTGGTGAGCACACAATGCAATACATAGATGATGTGTTATAGAACTGTACCCTTGAAACCTACGTCATTTTACTAATCAATGTCACCCCAATCGATTTAATAAAAATTAAAAAAAAATTATTTTCATTTTCCAGATAAAAAAGCAAATCACTTGCATGTGTTATGTAGTCCAACTGCAAGCTAAAAGAAGCAGTAGATTTTCTGTCTGATTTTCTGTCTTCTCCACTGTGCTTGCCTACCTATTTATATGTGACATTCCAAAAAGAGTGTTTTCCCCCAAGAGAGGCCGTGAATAGAAGAGGTTCATAAAGAAGAAACCTGAAGGAAAAGAGACAGATGCAAATTTGGTTGGTGCTATCACACGAACGATGAGGCTCAGTGTTATTCGTAGACTTTTCCTTGTCTAGTTACAAGTATTTTCTCAACTTTGATGGGTCTATTTATGAAAGGTACATGGAACAGTTTAGTAAGCATTTTCTAGAGACTGTTTTTCTAGAAAGAGGTTGTTCCTCTGGGAAATAGACTCGGAGGTGGTCATTTGCATGCAGGGAGCTAACAGGGGAGTGTTCTTGGAATGAACACCTATCAGGACTGATGTAGTTGCAGTGGAGGCTTACGAGGATCCCAGTGGGGGTCCTTCAGAGGTGGCCCAAATTAAGGGGCTGCATGTTGGGTTTCTGTAGCTAAAGGCAGTTCCTGTGGGGTTTGGGGGTGGGTCCTCATCAATCCGCGATCCCAGAAGCCCAGGAAGATGAACATCTCAGTCCAAAAGGGGAGACCTGGGAACAGCCAAAACCTACAAAATACCACTCATTCATTCACTCGTAAGATAGGTTTTGAGTCTACTGGGTGCTGAGAACTGTGTTTTTTATTATGGGTACCAGGATGGACCAGGCACCCCTCCCTCTCTGGTCCTTGTTCTCACAGAGGTTATTTTATTTTAGCAAGGGACACAGATAACCAAGGCCTGAATCTGTTGAGTGACGTGAATGAGGACACAGGATACTGTTAGAAGAGCACATGGCAGGAGCAGACAATCAAGTCTAGTGTGTTAATGAAGTCTTTCCAGAGGAGTAACATTTGAACTGACACTTGAAGGGTGCTTGGAAGTTGCTTAGGTGCTTGAGAAGCTAAAACACACTCAGCATGACCGAGCTTAGTGGTGTGCGTGTATTTATATGTGCACATATGCCATGGTAGTAGGAAATCGGTCTACAAAGCAAAGCAGAGACTAAGTCTTCTTGTTTCTTTTTAAAGATTTATTTTATTGTTTTTGACAGAGACAGAGAGAAGGGGGAGAGCCCAGAGCAGTCTCCATAGTTGTACATCATCAGTTCTTGACATGGTTTCATTCCACACGGTGGGCGGGGGCCACGCAAGGCAGGAGCTGGGCTGGGGCCTCCCACATGGGAGACACACCCACTGGAGACAGGGGATGAACCAGGGGCCAAGAACCAAACTCGGGGCACACCCCAGTTCAGCATATGGGTCCGCACAGGCCGGGGCTGGGATTCAATCCTCGGTCCCCAGGGCTGCAAAGCGAGCACTTAACCAGCTGAGCCATCCCGGCTTCCCCAGCAGAGGATAAGTCTTAAATGGCCATGTGAGCGTATGTTAAGGGGTTCTGGTTTATTTTCTGCCTCCAGTTGCTATTATCCCTTCCTCTTTCTATGATTTCTTCCCTCCCTCTTATACCTCCTTTTACCTTCACTCAGTTTGGAAGGACTGGTGAGCACCATCAAAACGCAGGCGGTAAGCATAATGTTTAACACACTATCTGATACACAGTAAGTGCTGAAGAAATGTCCACCATCTGCCAAGATGAATCAAACCTGAGTTAGTCACCTAAATATAAGTAGGGACCTGGGAGTACCCAGAGTCAAAGAAGCAAAGTGGAGCTGCCAAGAGTCCCCAGGAAGGAGTTGCAACCTTGACATATAGCCTTCAAATAACATTAAAGGAGATTTAACTCATTACCCATAGCAAAAATTACCAAAGGACTGCTCTTCTAACCCCCAACTATCTCAAACCCTTCAGCTACCCCAGATGCTAAACACCTCAACCCCTTAACCCCTCCTAACTCCAAGAGGCTGAATTTGGAAGCTTTGCTTGAGCCACTTCCTACCAGTTCTCCTGCTTTTGCATCATAGATATGGTGTCCATGCAAACAAAGTTTCAAGAAAGCAGGGGGTAGGGGTGGGGGTGGGAGCCGGGATGGCTCAGTGGGTTAAGCACTCACTTTGCAGCCCTGAGGACTGAGGATCAAATCCCGGCCCCGGCCCGTGTGGACCCATATGCTGAACTGGGTAGTGTCCTCGTTCGGTTCTTGCCAGGGTGAGACCCCGGCCCAGTTCCTGCCCTGTGCAGCCCCACGCCCACCTGTGGAATGAAACTATGTGGAAAAACCAATGATGTGCAACTATGGAGACTGCTCTGGGCCCTCCCACTTCTCTTTGTCTCTGTCTCTGTATCTCTCTCTCTCTGTCAAAAACAATAAATAAATCTTAAAAAAGAAAGAAAGCAGAGGGGAGGTGGTGTAATTTGTGCTGGAGAAAGCTAGGAGCACTCAACGTGGACACAGAAATAAATCTCACTTTGTTCATATATTAAATGGACAGTTTCCTGTCTCCCCAATTCCCAGGGCTCCCCATGCTTCCCAGGGTAATTGCACACAAACCTATCTGCTGTGAGCATTCCTCCCTTGAATAAGAGCAGCTGGTTGTCTTACCTACAGGTGTTTGTATTGCTGTTCTTTTCTGAGACTTCCAGTCAGTGTTGAGAATAATTTACTGTCTTCTGTAAGAATTGACCAGAGGTCTCTAATGCCTTCCATTAGTAACTATACAACCCGAGGAAAAACTAATGATACTATTTCAAAGACGATCTTTAAAGCAATCATTCTGAAATCATCTTCAAAAAGCCACTCTTTCTCAACATATTCATTGATACTGACAATTTCATTTGTGGTTTTCAGCATGAGCCTTTCTTTAAAGGCGTATGAAACATTAGTGGAGTGTGGAGGCATATAAAGCATAATCTTTCTCATCTACCCTTGGTTCTTTATTTATTTCACAGTTTGGCATCTCCTTTCTTCTTTTTATGAACTCAAAGCAGTGTTTGCAACATATTTATGGTTTATGGTCTCCTTATCTCCAGGAATAATTATAACTGACTTGTAATAATAATCCATATGTATGTTATCTCCTTTGATTTTTATGAAGGTTGCTGAATATTATGTGGTACCTTTTGGGTTCTTTTTCAGATACCTACAAAGATGCTTCCTGGAAGTATGAAGTTCACACAGCCTGGAGGAAATTTCTTACCTGTGTTAAGAAATGTACTCCATCCACTGGCAGATGAAATCCGATCCCCAAAGTTTTGATGATCACAAGGATATTGAGTAAATTTTCCCTGTAAGATAATCAGAATGCTGAAGTCATAAACTTTGATTACATTTCTAGATGTTTGTGTTACATAAACAAATACAGTGGAATTCTCTTAGAATGTGGTAACTGGTAGATAGGACTAAGTTTTCACTTTATGGATTTGATGTATGTTAGTGTTTTGTGTGTGTGTGATAGAGTTTTATGTATCAGTGGGCATGTTTTCATCCATAGGAAATGTAAATTTGGATACTGAAGAGCCCTCTTATGACTGGAGACAAAGTATTTAAAATTTTTTAAAGCTATACTTTAAGCACTTCATTCTAAACCACAAGTAGCTCTTCAAATAAGATCTTGGTAGAATTCAATCACATTAGGAGTAATTTTTCTTTTACTTTGAATACTAATGACAATTATTGTTGCAGCCATGTACCTCTTTAAAACCTTGTGAATAATTTGCAGGTGATTGGAGTTAAGCCACTGAACACCACCAACGACCAACACAGTCTGGCCTGTATTCTCCAGGGGACGTGATCTGAAATCCAGAAAGAAAAACAACACATGTTACTTTGAAACAGATGGTAAACATTTGAACAGCATCGCCTCACATTGCGTTGAACCATATCTGACATCCTGATCACAGGCCCTCCTTGTCATTTCCAACTCATTTTCAGCCATATTACTTGGGATTTAAGCTTTTCAGCACATTTGATATACAGTGAACAATTATGACCGCCAGTAACACAACTTGTAGTATTGGGCTGCTCATAATAGTTCCTTGTACCTTTGCAAAAGATGTTCAAGTGCTTTTTCAAACGTTGGTCTCAATGAAGGGTTTATCCAGAACTGGGGATAGTAGGAGTAACTGATCAACGTTTTCCCACCATTGACATTGTGGTAGAATTTCGTGCCATGCACCTTCTGCCATTCCTGCAGCGTTTCGTTCAGTCTCTCAATCAGATAGTACATTATCCCTCTGTTGGTCGAATCACCAATGAAAAGAATCTATAAATGAAAGTAAAAAACATTTGCTTTCAAATCTGTTATTTACACAGCATAGGAGATAAGACATACGTTAAATAATCATAAAGCCCCAAATGTAATTGAAGGACAGCCCTTCAAATGGTTAGAAATGACATTCACTGTACTCTCCCCCAAACCTGTTTATTTTCCTCTCGCCCGCATTCCCAGAAATGACATCATCTACTGACATGCTAGCTTATGTTTAAAGGTTTGTGTTTCGTATTATCTTCAATTTCTTTATCTCCTTTATGCTCTTTACTGTCTCATCTAATCAATTTAAGATGTTTTATTGATTCAAACAGGTGTGAAGTATTTTAGTGTTGTAAGAATACTTAGAGACTTTCCAAACTCTTTTTATTTTATAGATGAGGAAACCTGGAATCCACAGAGGTTCCACAGCTTAGCAGAGGTCACGTGACTACTTGCTCCAAAAGCCACAGAACGAGAATCTGATTTTCTGAACAGCAGGGTACAAATCCCAGCATGACCACACTCATCACCTCCTTCCCATTCCCACCAGCATGGCCCTGCTTCCTGCTCCCATTGCTTTGAAGCTGTGCTATTTGTTCATACTCTCCTAATGGGCCTACCATCTTGCACAATGGCTGTCCTCTAGTTCGCTCTACCCACAGGATTCCTGGGATATATTTCCAAATGTTTAGCTCTGGTCATCTTACTTTTCATGCTCAAAACCTTTATTGGCTCCTGTTTTCTATAGAATCAAGTCTAAGTTCCTTAGGTTCAGCTAACATTTGCTAAGTTTTTATTGCCTATCAGGCTTTGCTAGGGAGAGATGTCACACAGGATGCTACTCAATTTCAATTTTCATAAGTGTGAGATTCAAATCATTATTTCTTTTTCACAGTTGAGCAATTGGAGGCTCAGAGAGATTGAAGTCATCAATCTAGTAAGTAGGGAACAAAAGGCTCAAATCCAGGTCCTCTCACACCAAGTTCAGGGTCAACGGCTCCATCCTCTCAAAGCTTCCTCTCATACAAGCATGTCAGATGCCTATTTGTTCACCGATCATGATTTGAATTCAACATCTGTTTTTCCTTGTGCTAATCTGCCTGCTTCGAAAGCTCCTCCCTCTGCAGCCCCACCTGTGTAAATGTTACACAACCTCCAGACCTGACATAGACGTCTCTCCTTAAAGGTTTTGTCCAGAGCTCCAGCCGGTCCTCTGATTTCATTACATTTTTTATTGCCATAACAGATTTTATCAAAAACTACATGAAATGGCTATTTGTGCCCGTGTCTTTTTTTTTCTTCTTTTT
>PVKE010037629.1:0-15817 GCA_004027555.1 Craseonycteris thonglongyai
TTATTTCAAGTACTGTTATAACATAATTTTTTAATTATTCTTGGAAGGTTTAGGAGAAACATGAAGAACATACCAATAACATAATTCCTATTATCTGCTTATAGACACAGAGTCTCATGTATAAAGCAATTTTTACATTTCCTATCAAGTACATATGGAAATTACATCAGATATGCATTATTAATTTTCATCTCTCTCTCTGGTCTCTTAAACTCTTGTAGTCTTCAAGATAGCCTCTTTTTTTTTGCTACCTCTCTTCCCTTTTCCAGGGCCTATAATACAATAGCATTACAACATCAAGCTTCTGACTTGCTAGATGAAACTTAAGGATTTCACAATCTTCAGAGTGAAACACCTATAAGAAAATGTTTATATTTTCCTAGTTAATATTGATAAATTCTCAGAGCATAATGTTGATTAATTACTTTAATGGACTATTATCTTTACCTGTCTTATGAAAGAGCCTTTATCTATACTTCTGTATAGTAAGTGAATAGAAAGGGGGAAAAAAAACAAAACAAAACTGGATGACAGGAAAATAAAACCTTATATTGCCACCATACATAGTCTCTTCTCTATTTGACCCTCTAAGTTAATTATTTCTCTTTAAATGCATTTGCAAAATCAAATCATTTGAGAAAACTTCATAAAAGACCTTACAAATTGTATGTTCTGGTGACCGACTAAACTTTCTACTTTTTACTCACAGTCTTGATAATTTTGATGGATAAAGATGTGCTAGATAGAGGTCAAATTTAGGTGGCTTCAAAACTATAAAAAGAAGCCTAATTTCATTTTTGTGTAGATAGAATGGCCTGAGTGGCCTTAAAAGTCATTGCAGTTTTATATGAGGCTTGGCAAATTTTCAGTCCTCTGATAGGAACTCATGCATAAGCATAGAGTACAAAGGCCCTGTGCAGGTTGAGATGATCTCAATATTTATGTTTTGGCACCAAGAACCCATGAAAAATAAATGACTTATCTTATCAGGTCCTTCATATTAAGAAGTTATATTACTTTATATTTCCAATTAAGAGCTCCTAAGATCATTAGTATACTTAAGTTGCTTTCATTCAAGTTAATTTCTGCATTGTTAATTCACTATGGGCACCTCTTCTGTTTTAAATGACTCTATATGTAGACATAGATATTTATTTCATTAGGAGGTTAAAAATATTTTCGTAGAAAAAATTCTCTGGGTAAGGCCATAAGGTCCTCTTTCTTGATCAGAGTTGGTCATAACTGATAGTTTTTGCAGATTCTCAAGTCAATTAAAAATTTACAGATAGCATAACAAAAATTTTTGTTCTTGCTTTTTAAGTTATTTTGTTTGCATGTAGTTAAACCCAAATTATAAACATATACCTCTCCAAATGTCCTGCCTATTTTGCTCTTCTATAGTTGTTTTTATTCCCCTCACACTATACTTTTATCTTTTCAAATTAAATTAATTCCATTAACCTTCATTTTCCACAAACATAAATTACTACTCTCTCCATGATACAGAGCTACACAGAACCTACAAAAATGAGATAATTTCTTTCTTGTTTTGAGGCTTCCCTGTTATTGATACTAGTGGAATATACATTTAATCTTCAAATGTTATTTAGTCAGGAACTACTAAAATAGAAATATTTGCTAAGAATTTAGAGGAGATGAAAACACACACATACACACACAAATATGAATTCTCAAGAAGCTAGCAATGTGGTAGGATGGGTAAGATAAAGACAGAAGGTATAACAAATAATGTAAAGAGTTGTGGGGTTTTTTGGTTGTTTCTTAAGAAGTTTCTTAGAAAACAATCTAGAATGTTGCTACTTAATGTTGTCTTCAAACCAAGGATGTTTTTGTCCTATTAGAAATAAAGAATCTCAGGGCCCAATCCAAATCTAGGTAATCAAAATTCATATTTTAACAGTATCTTTAGTTAAATCCTATGCATATTAAAGTTTGAGAAGGTCTGTGCTAGAGCTACCAGATTCTAAGAGGAGATCAAAACTTATATGTGGAAATGAAAGTATTGGGGTAGGAACTTAAATACAAAAACAAAGAGGGCAGGAGCATAATATCAAAATCATGTCAATTGTACAAAGAAAAGGTCACTACCCTGTGTATATCTTACTGTATTGGGTGGATTATGAATAAGATTTATGGAATAAAATCAGAATGATACGCTTGCTCTGAATTTGGTTGAGTCAGAAAATAACATATATGACTACAGAAAGCTGGGAGTACCATTATCTCTCTTTGCTCCCACAAAGTTAGAAACCAGAGGAGTACTGCTATACCTAAATTTAGTAATGAGGTAAAAACTTAATCAATAAATTTGAAAGTTTGGTTACATAAACCTAATCCATTCAAACTGTTATTGCAAAATATAAATATTGTATTTCTCACAGTTCTGGAGGCTGGGAACTCTTAAGATCAAGGCTCTGGAATGATGAGAGCCAATGCATTTATGCTTTCTTTCAACATATTGGTAGGAAGAAAAAAGATCTCGGGGGAGGGGGGGGGTCTCTTTTATAAGAACACAGATCCCTTCCATGAGGTCTTCACCTTCATGACCTAAACATCTCCTAAAGGTCACATTTTCCAATACCATAATCTTAAGGGGTTAGAATTTGAACATATAATTTTTTTTTTTGGGGGGGGGTTGCAGTACAAATATTCAGACTATAGTAGATACATTCATAAATAATATCCAGATCTATTTTATACTTGTAGTCCTAACAGTTACATCTTAGAGTATAATCATAAAAACTGTGGATTTTATATTGAGAAATGGTAGTCACTGAGTTTCTTTTCATCTATCAGCATTGAGATATAAGAATTTTATTCTTACTCTATAATATTATATACTATGAATCTGGATTTTTTGTCAGAAGCTTTCTTTTTGGCTACTATACCAGAGAAAAACCTCCATTTATAAAAAATTCAAAGTCTTCAATTAATATAAAAAAGGACATTGTAGCTGCTAAAACTGTGTGAGTTGATGGTGAGAACTATGAGAATATGCTCATATTGTTACTTGGGTATAAATTTCTAGTAAGGCCCGCTTATATTATCCTTTCCAAATTAATGTGGTAGTCTAATTCTCACAGTGTATGTGTACACACACACACACACACACACACATATATTTAAGCAATAAAGAAAAGAAAATATTTCAACTAAAAATCTTTTATTTTTCATAGTTGAAGAAACTACATATACCTTTAAAATATAAGTACTAATCTGAGTCCTACCTGAAGAATAGGTTGTGTCATTGACATAAAGTATTCACCAAAAAACATACATTTTCTTAAGTAACTAGAAGAGCAATTTGGATAACTAATAATGAATATATGTCACCCTGACTAGACAGATGTATTCTACTTACCTGTTCGAAGTTTCTTGTTTGTTTTGTTTTGTTTGTTTGTTTAATCTAAATACACGTCTAGATGTAAAGTTAACAATCATATTCTATAGATATGAATCTTCTCTAGGAAACTATACAAAACAAGAATGCTTCTAGGAAATCTTTTATCTCACTTTCTCAATTCTTAATTAAATCCAAAACACACATTAAGCACATAAAACATCCAAATATTGGTCTAAGTAATTAAGATGTCAAAATTAATAATACTGTGGTTCTTTCCACAAGAAACCAATAAAGGAAACAAGTATATTCAAATAATTGTGATACAAGTAAGACTATTACTACTCAAAATACTTTGAGATTAATATTATTAATTCCCTGTGTCTTAAAGGCTTGGTAGGATATCAGAAGTTAGAAAAGTGGGGAGACTTTTCAGTACTTTTCACTAACTTGACCATAGGCCAAGATCTGTGAGCAATCATGTCACATGTAGGAAATGGCAATATTAGGCTGTTGCTGATGGGAATTCTGTGTTCAAAGAAGTGATGGGGTGTGGGGGCAGGGAGAAGAAAACAATGCTGAAATGGATGAATAGATTTAAGGAGTGTGATATTATAATTTATAATAATATAATAAGAAATGTATATTCGGTCTTAGTCCCTGTAATTGACAGAGAGCTCCTAAAAGTCCTGGAATTTCCTGTGATAAGAGCAATATTAGTAAAAGAATAGTCTCTTGTTATTCATAACAAGCTCCTTTCAACTACACCTGAGTTTATGTTAATGAGGTGACTTTTGGAAAGACCTAGGCATGGAGGCATATTACCTGGGAATTAGAGAGTTGAAAATTTTAGCCCTATGCCTCTAGGGAGGGGAAACAAGCTAGAAGTTGGATAAATCACCAATAACAACAATTTATAAGTGGAACCTCCAGAAAAAAACTCTAATTGAAGGGGTTCAAAGAACTTCCAGGTAGCTGAACGTGTTAAAGTGCTGAGATATTAGCACGCCCAGAGAGGGCTGGGAAATGTACCCCTTCATACATATGTAGTAAGGCTGTGCATATATCTACATAAGAATATCCAAACCTATAAAAAAATTTTGTAAGAGCCAAACTGATAACAAAGCAGGGAAGCAAGATCTCAAATGCTTCAGAGAATGACACTTTTAGGGTTCCATTTATACATTTGGAATTAAGGAGGAAAGTAAGGAAGATTACATGAAGGTGGGAGAAACTAAGGTGAAAAAATCTCTAAAACTGGACTACAGGGTAGTTAACAAAATTATATGCTCTCTTGAGGGCACTGCTATCTCCAAAGGGTTTGAAAAAGATTACTCTGGTATTTCAAAGGTGTGTTAACCTAGATGCACAAGAACAATGGACTGGGCTTGCTTAAGGCAAAAATAAATCTTTTACTAGAAGAAGTTATAGGCCTGGGGCACAACTACTCACCTTCACTGGCCCAATTAGAAATTTATGATCACATCAGCCTGTGAGATTACTTTCAGTCACAGATTTATTACAGAGTACCTTTTTTGTCACACATTTTTCATCTGGCTGTTTCTAAGTTATACCCTTTTAAAATAAACTGTTAATCAAGTAAATAAACTCTTGTCCTGCGTTATGTGAGCCAGCCATTCTAGAAAATTATCAAACCTGATGAGGAGGTTATAAGAACTTCTAATTTAGAGCCAGTCAGAAGCACAGGTGACAATCTGGGTTTCTGATTGCTGTCTGAAGTGGGGAGCAGTTTTAAACTGTAGGTTCTGTTCTAACTCCAGCAGTTAGTGTCTAAATTGAATAAAATTGTAGGACAGACAATTGAGGTCTCCCAAATATTGGAGGATTGCTTGGTGTGGAAAATCCCACATAACTAATATCAGAAGTATTGAGTACAGTAGTGATAGAAAGAAGAATAAGAAATATTTTTCCTTTTCAGGGAGAAAAATAGCAACTATGTCAAATGCTGTTGTGGTAGTTGAGGCAAAATATTAGAGACTCATTTATTTAGAGATGTTCAATAGAGAATGGAAGAGAGAAATTGGGGATAGGGAGTATAAGCTTTTTCTCTCTCTCTCTCTCTCTCTCTCTCTCTCTCTCTCTCAGAAAGTATAGCTGTAATGGAAAAGAGAAAACCAGAGTAATAGCTGGAGGATACAATGTGTTCAAAATAATTGATTGTGATCTTGTTTTTGTGTGGGGTTCAGATTGAGTGATTTCAAGATATGCCTCAGTGGCATACAAATTATTTTGAGCTAAAGACAACTGAGAACCTGTGGACTCAAGAGTAATTTCAGTGCCCACCTGCACCCCACCTCTAACTATCTAGAATAATTTGAATTAGGGGCCTTGCAAATATTAAGAGATTATCAGCAAGAACCTTTTTAAACTTAGCAGGGCAAACTACTAATTACTGAACATGTGCTCTCTCTACAATGACCTTTGAAACTCCTAGGTACCTTACTTTATCCCTAGCTCTAAGTAACACATATAGCCCATTCCTCCTTTGTATCTTTGAATATTTCATGTATGCAGGGTCTCTCATGTATGTGGGGTTCCTATGTGCACAAAATTAAATTTGATTTTCTCCTTTCAACCTGTCTTTTGTTGATTTGATTATTTGACCAGCCCAAAGAATTCCTTTCTTCCCCCCACAATTGTGAGAAATAATGATAGTTTATTTACTGATAAGGATGATGAAGTTAAATGGGAGATATTAGATATTGATAATATCTGTGAGTATGCAGTAAAAATGAGGTTTGGTAATACAGTCTTAGTAAAGGGATATAGTCACAGTAAAGGGATATAGTCACAGTAAATGGGCTTACTGTTGGGTAGAGCTAATAGAAGTGGAAATTTTCTTATAATTCTATTATCTTTGTGAATGAGAATAGAATAATATAAGCTTATAATGGGGATGGGAAAGGAGATTGTACCTTTTAGAGATAACAGAAAATATGAAATTTTGTATTTCATAGAAAAGACAAAGGACTACTCATCAAAATCCTCTTTTAGTGATTAATTATTAGTTTAAAGTGATGCTAGTAACATGAGCATGCATTATTGTCTAGGAGAGTACAGCTGACTAAAACAAGAATGAGGAAAGTCAATAGATATAACTAAGTTGTATTGTATTATTACTGCAGGGAGGTGGTGAAGAATTAGTAGAAATATGGATAGGCAATTTTATAAGCAAGTATATGAGAAAAAAATTTTTCAACTTCAAGCATAAGCAATGAAAAATCATAACTTAAAAAACGGATTAAAAGATGGGTTCAAACCACAGCAATGAGAAACCATCTTATAACAAACCCACTGAAAAAATGTGAAAGCTTAAAAATACTAAGTGTTGTGAGAATTTGGACCAAGTGTAAATCTTATTATGGTGAAAATAAAATTGGTAAAATCATTTTGAAAAATATCTGCAATATCTAAGTTAAAAGTCCCAGTTCCCATGACTCTGAAATTCTACTCTAGATAAAGCATTGTGAGAAACTGATCCATACACACAAAGAGATGTATAGAATGCTCATAGCAGCATTGTTTACAAGAGAAAGGGTTCTCAATCTCTTTAAACTAATTCAGCTCCAGAAGGCCTTTAAATATCAGTGATCCAAAATCTCCTTTAAAAATTTGTTTTCTTATTTCTCCTGGTTTAAAGAAGAAAAACAGTTTTTTTAGTCTTATCTTAATGAGGCTATCCAATAATCTCAGCCTACTTTATATAAAGCTAAGCAATATGTCAACAGTCACTCATCCTCTGTTACTCCCACATCCACCATCAAAGATAATCCTATTTTCTTGTGTGTCCTCTCCTTATCATTCTGCTCCTCCAAACAAGCATATTTTTCTATCACCATGTCCTGACCCTCCACAAACCTGTTTCTATTTTTTTTACTTCCAAATTTTGTAAAGTTACTCAAGATCTTGGCTTGCTCCCCTAGGATTCAGACCTAGAAGAAAGAACACTGACTTCTTCTCAACCAGTTACTTTTAAGCCTTGGTCTGTATCTGACTTACATGCAATAATAAAGGACTCTTCTGACAACCATCCACTTCCCCCCCCCACCCTACCCCCCCCAAAAAAGAAAGAAAAGAACAAACTATAGAATTCAATAAATATTGAGAGATGAGATAACATCTTCATCAAAGTGCTCATATGAATTCCAAACTACAAATTCATGGGACAATTATTTCTACGAACTCTGGATAGCACCCAGTGAGACATATTTTACTTATTGAAATTGTGGGGGAAACTGGGATGGCTTAAGAGGGTAATATTTGCTTCGTAGCCCCAAGGACCCAGGATCAAATCTTGGCCTCAGCGCATGCAAACCCTTATGCTGAACTGGGGTGTGCTTCCCATGTGGGAGGCCCCCAGCACAGTTTTCACCCTTCATGGCCCCCACCCACCTGTGTGGAACAAAACCATGTTGAAAAACTGATGACGTACAACCATGAAGACTGCTCTGGGCCCTCCCTCTTCTCTCTGTCGCTCTCTGTCTCTCTCTCTGTCAAAAACAATAAAATAAATCTTAAAAAAAAAAAAAAAGAAAGAAATTGTGCCTATTGGTATCTATGTGCTAATTGTACTAGATCCTGCTACCTTAACAATCTTACTAGTCCTTATCAAATCTTTAACTGAGCTGTCTTCTTTTTTACTTTAACTGCTCTATGACTTCTTTTTTTAAAAAAAAAAAGATTGATTTTTATTGTTTTTTGACAGACAGAGAGGCAAACAGGGAGAGACAGAGAGAATGGGGAGAGCCCAGAGCAGTCTCCATAGTTGACAGCATTAGTTTTCCATATAATTTCACTCCACAGGTGGGCGCAGGGCTGCACAGGGCAAGAATTGGGCTGGGAGCCTCCCACATAGGCCCCGGCAAGAACTGAACTGGGGGCCCACCCCAGTTCAGCATATGGGTCCACATGGGCCAAGACCAGGATTTGATCCTCGGTTTCCAGGGCTGCAAAGTGAGCACTTAACCCTCTGAGCCATCCCAGCTTTCCCTCTATGACTTCTAATATAAGTTTTCCAGGTACTAGGTGATACAAAAGGTCTCTAAAAATGTTACAGCTATAAGCTTAGGTATAAGATTCTAGCACTAAATGTAGTATATAATCTTCCTCTCATAGTGTTCCAAAGAAAACTTAGAATACAAGGCTAAGAATTTTGGAGTAAAGCTAAAAAACTTGACTTGCCGTTGCAAATCCTTTATGGGCAATCTTTGTACCTGCAGCTGCTGCCATATGGACAACTCAGGAAGTTCACTGAAACTTTGTAATTGATATACTCTGTTTTGGGAAATAACCAAGATTCTAGACAATTTAAACAAACAGTCAGTATCACTGACAATTATAAATATGTGGAGATTAAATATCATACCACTGAACCACCAGTGGGTCAAGGAAGAAACCAAATATATATATGATTGAAACACATCATACCAAACTTATGAGATACAACAAAATTAGTTCTAACATGGAAGTTTACTTTGATAAATACTGACATTAAGAAAAAAGAAAGATCTGAAATAAACAACTTTATTCTTCAAGGCAACAGAAATATAAGAGCAAATTAAACCATAAGTTAGCAGAATGAAGCAAATAATAAGATTAGAGCAGACGAAAAAACAACAACAACAACAGAGGTTTAAAAAATAAGAAGAGATTAATAAAAGTAAGAGCTGTGTTTTTAAAAAAACCAATTGACAAATTGTTAGCTTTACTTATAAAGCAAAAAATGAGGATTTAAAATTATAAATGAAAGAAGAGACACTGTAACTGATATCACACAGATACAAAGGATCATAGGAGATTATTGTGGGCAGTTACCGGTATATACCAACAAAGTGGAGAGCATAGAAGAAATAGATAAATGCTAGAAAGATACAACCAACCAATACTAAATCGTAAATAGAAAATTGGAACGAAACAATTTGATAACAAGAATGAGTCAGTAATCAAAAGCCTCCCAACCAAGAAAAGTCCATGACTATGTGGCTTCACTGGTAAATCCATATATTTGTGAATTTTCTAGTTTTCTTTTTGTGATTGATGTCTAGTTTCATACCATTGAGGTTGGAAAAGATGCTTGGTAATGATTTCAATGTTCTTAAATTTACTAAGACTTAAGGGATAAACTGGCAAATGTGTGATTTTGTCTGTTTCTTCCGGGTTGACCCCTGGTAGAATAGCTGGTTAAGAATTTCTTCTTGCTTGCTACAGTTTGGTGGGAATTGTGAGTGGAAGCCCTTTTGGCTATCAGTCTGATGTCTGGGGACCCTTCTTCCAGCAGCAGCTGGAGAAGATATGTGTATAAGCTCTTCCCAGGTATTTTTCTGGTGTCTTAGGACAGGCTGGAGGGATATCAGCTTCCCTGGTTTCTGAACAGAATAACACTCAAGCCTCAGAGCCGGTCATTTTGATGTGGGTATTTTTCTCATTTATCTGATGTGTAGAAGTTGCTCAGCTATTTTCTGGCCCTCTTTCAAAGAGAATTGTTCCTTGCATAGTTGTATACTTGGTGCATCAATGGGAGTAAGGAGCTTATGAGCTGCCTGTGCTGTCATTTTATTCAATTTCTTTTTTACCATATTCTTAGCCATAGTTCTAGTCAGATGTGTAATCTCTTAGAATAGGGGAGTCCAATCTTTTGGCTTCCCTGGACCACATTGGAAATGGAATTGTTTGGGGCCACACTTAAAATACACTGATACTAACAATAGCTGCTGAGATAAAAAAACAAAAACAAAAACATAATGTTTTAAGAAAGTTTACAAATTCATGTTGGGCCACATTCAAAGCCATCCTGGGCTTCATACAGCCCTCTGGCCACAGGTTGGACAAGCTTGTCTTATGAGTAGATGTTCTGATTGTTGACAGTCCAGTGACATGCTCAACAGATAATGCAGCTAGTTCTTCAATGTCAACAAGAAAGCTAAGGTCAATGCACCCTGGAAACTACAAACCTGAACTTCAAAACAACTTTTATTTCATCTCTATATTTAATCAGATTTTGTCCATCCTAAAAACAAGAGTCACTAGGCAAGTGTACATAGTTGCCTATTATTTACTCTTTGATGTGGCTTGGCTGAAATTTAGTCAGGCTTCCCTCTTCCTCATAGTACATACTCCCGTGAACTTGAGCTTACTCCCAATTTTAAGTAACTACTAAGAGGTAGACTATCCTCTCTTAAGAGCTCATGTTGATAATCCAGCTTGCCACAGCAAAAAATATTTCCTGTTAAACCCTGCAATCTGCTCATTTCTACCTGCTTGAGTGATTTCCCCACAAATTTCTTGCTGAGCCTGCTTACTACCCCCTATTCAAAAAAAAAAAAGCCTTTTTCTATTTGATTTTAAATTGCTTGCATATTTCAAGGTCTGTGTGTTTTTCCTATCACAATAGTGTTTTCAAATACTCTTTCCTCACCTGAGTTCAGATTTGTTCTTATTTAACAACATATTTAAAATATTATGCACAAAAAACAATAATATATTATGATTGTGGTCTGTCTCATACCAATTAATCATGTCTTGCAAATATAAATTTTTACTTCATATAAAATTCCCTGGGCATAACAAACAGCTTATTAAGAATAGTGGCTACATTGTGAAAAGAGGGGCAGTTAGTAGCTTTTTTTTTTTTCTCCATTGGAACTATAGAGCTTCAACAGTTGGGTAACATTTTAGGTCTTAAGTTTATTTGGGGTGTATAAGCACTAATTTAATATTCTTTACATCATATTGTATCTCTAAAACACTTTTTTTTTAAGGCTTAGATAGTAAAGAACAAAACAATTGATCAATAATAGATGTGACAACAAAATAGAAGACAGGGCTTTTTTTTTTTGACATTTAATAGTTTTACACCTTTGTTTTATTATCAAAGGTTGAAAATAAAATGAACACTAAGATGGTGATTTTCAAACAGTTTTCAATCATGAGGTATCTCTTGGCATAGTGTTTATAAGTGGAGAATTTGGTGTCAAAAAGTTCTAAAATTGAATTTGCTGTTGACATCCTCTGTCACCTTGAGAAACTGACACCTTTTGAGCTCTGATCCCTCATCAGATTTGACATAAGTGCTACTTCTTTGAGCCATTATGAAGTAAAATAGGGATGTGTAGGTGTTTAGCATGTTAAACTTTATTCTTTAAATAAAAGATTATGACAAAATTTCATGATAATATGTCTTCCACATGATTTATATAGCTGAGCTTAGAACTACAACAAAGACTGAGATTTCATATTTAAAGAAATTCAGTCTGCAGAATTTGAAAAAAAAATTATTAAAGAGACCCTCTTTGAAGTTAGAAAACATGCATTGTAGTTCCAGCCCTGACACTAATAAGTTATGTTATATTGATCTCTGTGAAATGTATTTGTTGGGCATGTATTAGTTATACACCTCAGCACAGTGATAAAATCAGTTTAGGCTGTTAAACATAACATATTCATTCCCTTTGTGGAGTTTTCATTTTCTCTTCTACAACATTTAGTGGCTTGAGTTAAATATTATTGTTGTTGTTGTTTTAATTTAAGCTTCTATAATTTCTAACTAACAATTGCTTTGCTAGACCTGATCTTGATTTTTTTATTAACATTAAACTAACATTAAAAAAAAAAAAAAAGTTTATAGTATGCACCTAAGGCATAAGTTTGTACCTAGCAAAAGTCTGTGATAATGCATGTTGCTTATGTAAAAGGAAGAAAATAGATAACTGTGGCAAAGGTGGAGTTGGAAATATGGAGGAAATAAATGAACATTTGCATTTCAATACTAATCATGCTAACAGTAAAACATATTCCAATGGGTCTACTTGTTACCTTTTTCTGTTTTTTGTTTTTTCTTCTATATTTTTGTCTCAATCTCTACCCCCTCTTGACTGTACTTCTATGAAGCTGTTGGGGAGAAAACATTTTCTTTTACCCTTTAAGGTTCTTCTGGTTGGTCTAATAATCAATTTGACATGAGACAGATGACCAGGAAAATAATTAAAATAATTAGGAAACTAATTAAAGTTGAATACTTATATCTTTTGTATACAAGGGAGAAACACAGGAAGATTCAGTAACTTTCTGAAATGGCAGCTGCTATCACCTTAAATACCACCTTCAACTCAAGACAAATGAAGATCTTAGGAATGAGGAGGAGTCAGTTATTAGATATTACTAGGAAATGCACAGCGAACCAGGGTAAGATTGTTATGCAGATTTAAGTCCAGGCCTTACCCATTGATAATGAAGGCAGACCTGTTACAGTGAAGGAAGCACCCTTACAAACGCAGATTTTCCTTAAAATTATAGATGTCCTTTTTACGAAATGAAATTTCTACTTGGTTTTCAGAGTATCTCCCATGTCTTCTTCTTAAAATTAATCAGCCTAAAATAATCAACATCCCCCAAGAGGTATATTTTGGGATGATAATTTTTTCTCTTTTTCAAAGATTTATTGATATTGTTGGTTAGTCTCTGTGCTACCCTTTTGTCCCAAACCCCTGCCTTACACTGTAAACAAGAACAGGCAGAATAATATTTTTTAAATAATTATAGCATGTGATTCCTCACTTATAATCTTGAAATAACGTCCCAGTGCAATTATAATAAGAATCTGCTAAAAAACAAAAAACAAAAAACTAACAAACAAAAAAAACAGGAAGCGGGGATGTCTCAGCAGGTTAAATGCTGGCTTTGAAGCCCTGGGGACCAAGGATCAAGTCCCAAGCCTGGCCCATGCGGACCCATATGCCGAACCAGTGTGTGCTTCCCATGCAGGAGGTCCCTGTTTTGGTTCTCCCCCCACCCAGTTTGGCCCCTGGCTTGAGGCACCATGTATCACATGTGGGAGGCCCCCAGCCCAGTTCCTGCCCTGCAAGATTCCTACCCACCTGTGTGGAACAAAACCATATCGAAAACTAATGATCTACAACTATGAAGATTGCTCTGGACCCTCCCCCTTCTCTCTGTCTTTTTCTGTCTCTGTCTCTCTCTGTCTCCGTCAAAAACAATAAAAAATTAATATAGAATTATTTTTATTATTGCTAATTATTTTAGCTAATTACTGTAAAAGGTTGTTAAGTGTTCAGATAAACATATTAACAGCATGTATGTATATATACATACATACATATATATATATATAAACAGCATATATATATATTTTTTTTTTTTTCTGACAATTCAGTTTGCAAACTCATTCAGGAAAGTGCCACATATTTCATTACTGAATATCACTAAGGTCACCTTCAAAGTACTCCTCTTAGGAAACTGCACCAGCACCAGCACCTATGTAATCCACTTTTCAAAGCAATTTTGAAATTCTTTTTCTGGAATGACGATCAGAGCCATTGTTATCTTAACCTTCATGTGCTGAATGTCATCAAAATATCTTCCTTTCAATATTTTCTTTATCTTTGGGCAATGAAAAATGTCATTGGGGGCCAGATCAGGAGAGTAGGGAGGGTGTTCCAATATACTTATTTATTTGCTAGCTAAAAACTCCTTCACAGACAGTGTTGTGGGAGCTGGTACATTGCCATGATGTAAGAACCATGACTTGTTGGCAAAAAGTTTAGGTTATTTTTGTTTAACTTTTTCATGCAGCCTTTTCAGCACTTCCAGATAGTCTACTTGGTTGACTGTCTATTTGGTATAAATTCATAATGAATAATACTTCTGATATCAAAAAAGGTGAGCAACATCATTTTGACTCTTGATTTGGATTGACGGAACTTTTTTGAATGTGGAGAATTAGCTATCTTCCAGTGTGCACTCTGACACTTTGTTTCAGGGTTATGTTTCATCACCAGTGTTAACATGCCCAAAACATCATCTTGCCTCTCCAAAATGTCTTGTCAAACTCAAGCTCTGACATTCTCACAACAGCACACAAAAACACTGAACAACAATAATGAATGCCACTCAGCAAGATGCCACCACATGTTGACAAGAACACAGTTATGAGACACTAATATACCAAGATTATGAAACCTTATTGAATTGTTTTTATAGTGCTACCAATTTAAGAGCATGGTAGCAAGTTCCCAAACTTAATTGTCAGACCTCTTAAACTGGATGTTTATTTTCTTCTTTCCTTTTTTTCAGTAGTACCCTGATTTCATTTATTTGTTCAAACATTCCACAAACTCTATGTTTCCAGGGTAAACTAATTCCATCCAGATATTCAAGAATGGACTGGATTTATTTTTAAGGTAACCTTCCTACTTTACTACTTTATTCTGGAACACAAGCCACTCCCATGAACACATGGCATGCTTCTGGCCACAATTAGATATCAAAGAAAGTGACATAGTAATTATATGTCATAATTATACCTCTTGGGAAAGTTTGATGGGGCTTCTGGAGGAAAAAATGTTTTCTTGTTTTTCAAATAAAGCAAGAAGAGAAAACCTACATAGGAATTCCACCTCCCAGGAGAGAGCATTAAGAAGAATAGCAGAAGGCAGTTAAACAAACCTAGAGCCAGCTCTTTTTCTAGATTTTCAGTAATGGGAGCCTAAGAAAGTTCTTGTTAGTTAAGTCTTCTGTTGATCCAAGCCAATAAAATTCTAAATGATTTTCAGTGTTTATAAATAGAATCATTTTTATACTTTTGATAACTAATAATGCTTAATCTACTCTCTTCCCATTGTTCTGTACTCATAGTAGAATTTATTTGTATAAAATAACATAAAATAATCTGCTTGTTGTTTAAAAGACTTGACAGAAAGTTATAACTGAAGCAATTTCTATAATGCTAGTAGTATATAGAAATGACCTCTAATAGTGATCACTTGATATATGTGTAGAAGTATAGGTACAAGAACAGATTGAAAGTATACAAGCTAATTCCTCCAATTGTTAAAATTTAAAACTTAAAAACAAACAAACAAACAAAAAAACGCATTGGTGGGGAGAGAAAGACCGCTATATATATATATATATATATATATTTTTTTTTTTTTTTAATGGAAACCCACTAATTGCCATAAGACCAGTCTTTGCTGACTTTCATATCCTGATTAGAACACTTTGGGGAAACTATAAGACCACTGAAACACTCAGGACAATTATACTGAAAAAACACACCACCAAAACATCAGAGACTTATAACAACAAAGGTTAATATCTTGCCTAACATTTCATATGCATCATGTGTGGCTGTGGCTCTTTGTTCAATATCATCTTGATTGTTGAAGCAGGTTGGCTTAGCATCCTATTGGATATTTCTGCAGTGTTTTATCAGATATAAAATGTATTTTGCAAGTCATTGATACACATGAAAAATTCTGCTAAGAACTGAAAGGATCTTTTTTGCCTACATTATATTTTCCAAAAAAGTTACTCCTGAGGTAATTGGAGTGGGAGAATGGGAATATCAAATCTTCCTGCAAGAGGTGGCAGGGAGGAATATAATTCACATGGCAAAGCCTAAAATTAAAGGATTGCGGA
>PVKE010037630.1:0-15817 GCA_004027555.1 Craseonycteris thonglongyai
ACTTAATTGTCAGACTTCATATATTATATTTTCTTTATCTGTTGATGGATATATAGGTTGTTTCCACATCCTGGCTATTGTGAATAATGCTGTACTGAATATTGGAAAGCAGATATGTCTTCAAAATTATTTTTAAAATGTTTGAAAAATTGATTTATTGATATCTCATGGAAGTTAAGTTAATAGTTGAGTGAAAATGAAACTTATTCAAACAAAATTAGCAATGTGTTCCCTCTTCTCTATTTTGCCACATTAATCTTTCTTTTGCAAAAAAATGCTTACTGAATCAGATACTTTCTCCTTGTTACTGAGATACTTTTAGCAAATGGGGGAAAAGTTTTCAACACATTATACAGCTCGTGTTCATGTTTTGTTTAGTAATTGCTATCCTATTGTTTCAGGTTTGTGTGTTTTATTTCTACAAATAGGGAATTTCTTGCAGTGTTTTTTTAAATTTTGCTCCTCAAAGTACCTACTCTACTATTTGATACATATCAACTATTCCTCAAGTTAGTGAATCACTGCTCTTGTGAATAAAACCTTGAAAATAATGATAAGCTGTTTAAGTTTATAAAGCCAACATGCACCTGTAAGTTCCCTGCTTCCATTGAATAGTAATTTGCTCTTCCTGAGAAAATATTATGCAGATAGGCTGTGATCAGGACTCAGTAAGTAGTTTTGGAGCAAAAGAATCCAAAGAAGTCTCTTCCTTGTCACTGTAACTTTCTGGCAGTAAACTTTTCTATACAATCAACTGCAGGGGAAGGCAGAGGCTTCCCAAGATTGGTACGAGGCTCAATTTAATTTTATAGCACTAAATAAAAATACTACAGGATTTGAGTTATTATTTTAAAATATATTCATAGTAGATGAAACTACTATAGCCTTAATCATTTAAATTAGAAATACCATGATTTGGAGATTGTTTTTATCATGTTGTCAAAATTTAAAACCTAATTTTCTGTAATAATTCATAATTACTTCTTCTTTTGACTCCATCTGGAGAGTAATCAATATATAAGCACATGAACCAGCTGCTGTCCCAGTCATGGGGCAGATGCCAAGAGTGACCTGGGCTCTTGTCCAACAGCAGAATCCCCAGAAAACCCTGTAGCTACATGGAAATTGGCACAAGTTCAAATACAGCTTCCTTTTTACCCAGAGATTTTATGAATTGGGATCTAAGTATCTTTGGGCCACTTGTCTCACTTTTTATGCCCACAATTTTATAACCAAACAACTATTTAGTAATGTCCTAGTTTGAATGACAATAATATAATAAGTACTTAGAGGATTTAAATAGAATGACTTCACCCAAGCCTTTTTTTTTTTTCCGGCTTTCATAAGCCTTAGGTATACCACAAACTGGGTATAACTAAGAATATCAAAACTCTAGTATCAATACAAGAGAGAAATGAAATATGAAACTGCATCTAGGATGGAAAATCCAGTTATAAAAAGCATGTGGAATTATAGGAGTCCTACCTAAAATCTTGAAAGATAATAAGTAAAACAAAGTATAATAAAACAAAACTATACAAATTATGGCTTGGAAATGCCAGGATAGCTCAGCAGGTTTATCACTTGCTTCATGATCTTATGGTTCAGGGTTCAATTCCCAGCCCTGGCCCATGCAAACCCATATACTGAACTGTAGCACAACTGGTAACCCCCAGGTAGTGATGGTTCTCACCTCCTGTGCAGGAGGTCCCTGGTTCGGTTCCTACCCCACCATGCCCCACATCTACCTGTGTAGAATAAAACAATGTCACAACTAATGTACCACTATGGAGACTGCTCTGGGCCCTCTCCTTCTCTCTCTCTCTTTCTTTCACCTTCTCTCAAACAAAAAAACAAATCTTTAAAGAAGTTATGACCTTTTATAATTTATCAGTCACAAAATAGATTTGATTCTATAACTTTATTTTTTGTTACAAAATTAACAAGCAGAGACATGATATTTCCCAATTAAAATGTAAAAGAATAAGAAAAAACTGCCAAGTTTATACTAACAAGACTTTTTATGCATCATTTCAGCTATTCTTTCTAATAATGTAAGCAGGTTTTTATTATTTCTATTTTATAAAGCAGGAGATTAACTTGCATAAAATTAGGTAACTCATTAGTTCTGCATCCTGTTAATCTCATGTATTTCCACTAAATACTACTAAATTCTTTTTCAGGTTTAAAAAATAATACTGGCATTTTCATTCTTTTTAATCCTTTAATGCCATATTTCAGTGCCAACATTCCAAAGAAAATTACTTGCAATAAAACAAAACCCACACAGTTATTAATATCTTCAAGGAGTAGTTTAGAAAAGACAGGTTGTATAATAAAATCTAATTACTTCCAAAGGTGGGAATTTGAATGTTAACCTAAAATTAAAAAGCTGAAAGGTGAGGTAAAAAGAATTACTTACAATCAAAGAATTGCAATCCTAGGGGAAGCCGAGATGGCTCAGTGAGTTAAGCGCTCACTTTGCAGCACCTGGAACCAAGGATCGAATCCCAGCCCTGGCCCGTGCAGACCCATATGCTGAACTGGGGATTTCCCCCCATTCAGTTCTCTCTCTGTCTCTGTCAAAACAAACAAACAAACAAACAAAAAACAGAAAGAAAATCTTAAAAAAAAAAAAAAGAACTGCAATCCTAGAAGCACAGATTTGGGCAGAAACCCCAAAAGTGTCCTGATGTAGGCAGAAACCTAAAAAGTCAAGTGATGTTTACTGGTATGACTTAAGGAGAGGGATAATTATATGAAAAGAAGAAAAACATTCCTATTGGTGCTGACAAGTTGAGTGACTTTTTAGCTGTACATGATTGGTGATTGCTTCTACCTTCAGAATGACAAAGTCCATAATCATTGGTCTTATGGCCAGGCTGTCCTAAGTCCCATTGGTTTGACAAACCATGTTTGGCCAAATCCAAAAGACTAGCTCAGTACAATCAATCCAAAGATTCTGGAGCAAGATGTACAAAGCAGTTCCTCTGAAATGGCTGCACCAGCCCCACTTTATTATTTATTTATTTATTATTAATTTCAGGTGTACAAAATAACATAATTATCAGACACCTATACCCCTCAAAAAGTGATAACCCCAATAAATCTACTACTCATTTGACACCATAAATAACTATTATAATGCCATTGATTATATTCACTATGCTGTACTCTACATCCTGTGACTATATATATATATATATATATATATATATATATATATATATATATGAAATTATAGGTGACATCCAACATTATTCTATATTAGTTTCAGGTACCGGTATACAGACATTTTTATAATGTATGCAGTGAACCTCTCAATAAGTTTGGTACCCACCTGACACCATACAGTTTCTACAACATTGTTGACTATATTCCTCATACTGTATTTCACATCCTCATGACCATTTTATGACTACAAATTTGTACTTTCTACACCCCTTACCTTTCTCACCCTTCCCCCGAACCCCCTCTCTTCTAGCAACCACCAGTTTGTTCATTTGTATCTATGGGTCTGTTTCTGCTTTTTTCCCCCATTTATTCTGTTCTTTATATTCCACATATAAGTGAGATCATATGGCATTTGTCTTTTTAAGTATGACTTACTTGAGTTAGCATAATATTCTCTAGGTCCATCCATGTTGTTGCAAATATTAAAATTTCATTCTTTTTATGGCAGAGTAGTTAAACTCTATTGTATAAATGTTCCACAATTTCTTTATCTAATCACTTATGGATGGGCATTCTGGTTGTTTCCATATCTTGGCTATTGTGAATAGCATTACAGTAAACAAAGGGGTACATTAGTGTTTTGGATTTCTTTTCTTTCTTTTTTTGGATAAATACCTAAGAGTATAATTGCTGAGTTATGAGGTAGTTATATTTTTAATTTTTTGAAGAACCTCCATACTGTTTTCCACAGTGGCTGCACCTATTTATAGTCCCACCAACAGTACACAAGGGCTACGGTACCTTTTTTGCCACAACCTGGCCCTATACTTTCAGTTTATTGATTTATTGATGACTACCATTCTGAGAGGAATAAAGTTATATCTCATTGTGATTTTTAATTTGTATTTCTCTAATGATTAGTGATGTTGAAGATGTCTATTGATCATTTTCATGTCTTCTTTGGAGAAATGTCTATTCAGGTCCACTGACCATTTTTTATTTGGATTGTTTGTTGTTTGTTGTTAAGTTGTATGATGCCAGGAGCCAGCCTGGATGCACAAAGTCCCCGAGTTCGAGTGGTGGGAATTAAAGACAGACCAAATGGTCAGCCGACTGTCCTGAATAGGAGCAGTCCCAAATAGCTTTATTGCTTGCCTTATATAGCAAAAGTCAACGTCATTACAAGGAATAGGGAAAAGATTAAGAGACATTCCTAAAGTACATGGTGGGTTATTCATTAACATAAGCAGATTTGTTATTAGGAAAGAGTAGACCCTTGCCCACGCATATCTTTTTAATCCCGGGCCTAGTAATCAAGCAACTGGTGCCAGCTTATCTGGCCTTCATTTGAAACTGCAAGTACACGTTCTTTTCTATAGATAATCACAAGGGGAAGTAAAGTGGGTGCCGAGGCCTTGCCATCAAGGCCCCCAGAAACCTTTCCGTTCAGGCTCCTGACCAGCTCCTAACAGTATGAGTTTTTTTTATGGTCAATTTTGGATATTAACCCCTTATCGGAAGTATGAATTGTGAATATCTTCTTTCATTCAGTAACATGTCTTTTAATTTTGTTGATGGTTTCCATTGCTGTGCAAAAACTTTTTAGTTTGATGTAGTCCCATGTGTTTATTATTTTTATTATTATTTTTTTTTGCTTTTGTTTCTCACGCCCAGGGAAATATACCAGTAAAAATATTACTAAGGGTAATGTCTGAGAGTCACTTCCTATATTTTCTTATAGGAGTTTTATAATTTTAGGTCTTACATTTAACTCTTTAATCCATTTTGAGTTTATTCTTATATATGATGTAAGAAGGTAGTTTAGTTTCCTTTTTTGACATTCATCTGTTCAGTTTTCCAGAACTATTGATTGAATACAGTCTTTACCCCAATGTAAATTCTTATTTCTTTTCTCATAGATTAAATGACCATATAGTCATAGATTTATTGCTGAGTTCTCAATTTTGTGGCATTGATCTATGTATCTATTTTTATGCCAATACTATGCTGTTTTGATTACTATGACCTTGTAGTATAATTTGATGTCTGGTAGCATGATGCCTCCAGCTTTGTTCTTTTTTCTCAGGATTGCTATCACCATTTAGGATCTTTTATGGTTTCATGTAAATTTTAAGATAATTTGTTGTAGATCTGTGAGAAATGCCATTGTTGTTTTCATAGAGATTGCACTGAATTTGTAGATTGCTTTGGGTAGCATAGGCAGTTTAACTATAATAATGATTTCTATTTATGAGCATGGTATATTTTATTTATTTGTATCTTCTTCATTTTCTCTCTGCAATGTTTTATAATGTTCTAAGTACCAGTCTTTTGCTTCCTTGGTTAAATTTATTTCCAGATATTTAATGTTTACTGATGTAGTTGTAAATGGGATTGTTTTTTAATTTCTCTTTCTGACAGTTCATTACTAAGGTATGAAAATGCAACAAATTTCTGAATATTAATTTTGTATGCTGCTACTTTACTAAATACATTTATGAGTTCTAATAGTTTTCTTTGGTATAATCTTTTGTGTTCTCTCTATATAATATATTGTCATCTGCAAACAATGCCAAAGCTCCAAATAAGTACAAAGAAGAAAATAATAAAGATCAGAATGGAAATAAATTAAATAAAGACTAAAAAATAAAACCAATGGGATCATCAGATTAAGTGACATAAGTTAGACTGAAACAATCAAGAAACATATGACTTCACATATAGGTGGAGTATAAAACTGAAAATAACAAAGAAACAAAAACTCACAGACACAGTCAATAGTTTAGTGGTTACCTGAGGGTAAGTGGGGAGGGATGTGGGGAAACAGGGAGGAGGCATCAAATATATGGTGATAGAAAGACAACTGACTCTGGGTTGTGATCATATAATACAATCTGTAGATGATGTAATGTTGAATTGTATACCTGAAACCTATATAATTTTTACCAACCAATGTCACCCCAATAAATTTAGAAAATAATAAGAAAAAACAAAACAAAACAAAGATCAAGAAAAGTAGAAACTGTTTTTTGAAAAGATAAACAAAATTGACAAACATTTAACTAAACTCATTTAGAAAAAAAACAAACAAAACCAAATAAATAAAATCAGAAAAGAAAGAAATGACAACAGACACCACAGAAATATAAAAAATAATTTAAAAAAACACTGTCAGCAACTATACTCCTAAAAATTGAACAATCTGAAAGAAATGGATAAATTTCTAAAAGCATGCAATCTTCTAAGGCTGATTCAAGAAGAAACAAAATCTAAACGAATCAATTATTGACAAAATCAAATCAGTAATTAACTGACAAAATCAAATCAGTAATTAACAAGCTCCCATCAAACAATAGTCCTGGACCAGATAGATGGCTTCACAGGTAAAATTTTCCAAACTTTCAAAAAATAAATAAATTTATTAATTAACATCTATTCTTCTCAATGTATTCTGAAAAATCAGAGAGGAAAGCTCTCAAGCTCATTTTATGAGGCTGTTATTACCCTAATTTCAAAACCAGAAGATGTTACAAAATAAGAAAACTATAGGCCAATAACCCTAATGAACATAATTGCAAAAATCCTCAACAAAGTATTAGCAGAGTTAAGCAATAGATTAAAAAGATCACACGTCACAATCAAGTGGGAGTCTTTCTCCTCCTAACATGCAAGGTTGGTTCAATATCTGCAAATCAGTTAATGTGATACACCATATAAACAAAATGAAAATAAAAATTATATGGTCATATCAATTGATGCAGAGAAAACATGTTACAAAACCCAACATCCATTTATGATAAAAACTCTCATAAAAATGAAGATAGAGGGGACATATCTCAACATAATATACAAACATAATATTAGCTGTATGCTTGTATATATAACAAACATACAGCTAATATTATACGCAATGAAAAAGAGCTAAAAGCTGTCTCCTTAAAATCAAGAATAAGACGAGAATGTCCACTTTCACCACTTTTATTCAACATAATACTGGAGATTCTAGCCATATCAATCAGACAAGGAAAAGAAAATGCATCTAAATGAGAAACGAAGTAAAATTGCTTCAGTCCCATTTTAAAATAACTGTACTTATCTAAACTTTCACATGAGTGACTGAATTTTTTTTTCTTAACTTGGTTTCTTTTTAATTATTTGCTTTTTTTTTTTTTTTTAAATAGTTCCAGGCTTTAAACTTATTACTGGTATTTTTGTTTCCACTTCTCCTTATTTCTTTTGAGTAATCTGCTTCCATATCTTGGAATAATTCAGGAAAAAGTTACCTTCTTTTACAACTTTTGCTTTTTCTTAAAAGCATGATAAAATGTATTTCATTAACCCTCTTATATTCAATTCCAGTTTCAATTGATACTTCACTAATATTTGCTATTTCAAGGAAATACTTAATTTAAAAAATTTGTCATGTATTCTATGAGCTAGAATTCTATAATTAGAATCTAGTTGGCTTTCTTAACACTCATCCTTCAAGATTCTTACTTAAAAAGCAGATAAGTGTTATTTATAAAGAGTTTAGCTAAAATTCTCCATGGTCAAATTATGTTAAGTGCTGTTGCATAAATTCTAAACTTCACAAATGGAATATTCTTTAATTTGATAGTAATGATCACTTCAATTAAAAAAATTTTAGATTTCTTTTTAAAATTAATAATTATTATGATTATACTAGGTTTAACCATTGTGTAGCTTATTCTGAACAATTTCTAATGTTTAGTCTATTCAGATACTATATGCATGGTCCTTGTCTAAGTAAAATACTTTCTTCCTAATTTTATAATAATACATATTTTGTATCTATGCCTACCTCTTTACTTTTTCTATTCCAAATTTCTTCTGGATTTAAATAACTACTTTCTTGTACTAATCTTTATATTCAATGCTCAACACACCACAAATAAATCTTTGTCTTAACAAAGATTCATATTTCTTTCTTTAGCCCCACATTTTTTTAAAGATTTATTTTATTGATTTTTTAATATAGTTTTTGACAGAGAGAGAGAGAGAGAGAGAGAGACAGAGACAGAGAGATAGAGAGACAGAGACAGAGACAGAGAGAGAACTGAGCTGGGGGCACTCCCCAGTTCAGCACATGGGTCCGCACGGGCAAAGGCAGGGATTTGATCCCAGGTCCCCGGAGCTGCAAAGTGAGCACTCAACCCACTGAGCCATCCCAGCTTCCCCTATTTTATTGATTTTGACAGAGAGAGCAACAGACAGAGAGAGACAGAGAGAAGGGGGAGGGCCCAAGCAGTCTCCGTAGTTGATAGCATTAGTTTTCCATATAATTTTACTCCACAGGTGGGCCCAGGGCTGTGCAGGGCAGGAACTGGGCTGGGAGCCTCCCACATGTGTCCTGGCAAGAACTGAACTGTGGAAACACCCCATATGGGGCAGGGTCGGGCCGCCGTTTGATCCTCAGGCTCTGGGGATGCAAAGCAAGCACTTTACCCACTGAGCCATCCCAGCTTCCCCAGCTCCACTTTTATCTCTAAGCTAATCTTGCATTTCTAAAGCTTTCTGTGTTTCTAAACTGTATACTCTTCTGTAATCTTAGATTCAAAATATCTTAATTCAAACTCATCTTTTCCTCATGCCTTCCTTGAATAATTTTGTTTTTTAGTATCAACACCCTATTTTCTCTAATAGTACTATTGTTACTGGTTAAACTGTGTCCCTAAAAATATATATGTTAAAATCCTAACTCAGACTTTATTTGGATATAAAGACATTGCATATATTATTAGTTGGGATGACGTTATTCTGAAATAGGGTAGGTGATTAATTCAACATATAATACTGTTCTAAAAAACAAAAAGAAAGAAAGAAAGAAAGAAAGAAAGAAAGAAAGAAAGAAGGAAAGAAAGAAATTTGGACACAGACACACAAGAGGAAGGCCATGTAAAGAAAACCAGTACACAGAGAGAAGACCGCCCTGTGGGGATGGACATAGATTTGAATAGCACATCTATAGGCCAAAGAATGACAAGGATTGCCATAACTTAACTTTTACCTTTCCTTTCAAGATTATTATTTGTTGCTTCAGTTTATTTACCATATTTTCCACCAACCTCAATAGCTACTATGTGTCTGTGTTATGGTGTGTACATGATTAATAATAACACAGATCTTTTATAATAACAAAATAAGGTGAAATGGGATTTTCCTACTTGATGCACCAAAGACCACTGATATTATGAAATCTCAGAAAAAACTGAAATATAAGAGGGACTTATTGTTCATGAATTATGAATTAGAAAAATATATATTGGCATTATTTTAGAGATTTCTTTTTAAATATAGTGATGCACTTAGGACAATGATTTATCAACAAAATTTTCATCTCATAAATAACTCAAAGATATTATAAAAACATATCCTTTTCTGGGAATCAAATTAGAAAATCTAATATCAAGTCATAGTGCCAGGAAATACATTTGTATTCCATAATGTATAAATGACTATCTATAAGACTAGAAAAACTAAATTATTTATAAAAGTGTCAATTTTTGTATACAGAAATGCCAATTTGAATTACAAATTCATGAGTATATGACATCTTATTGCAGAGTAAACAGACACTCTAGTGATTAAGAATTCCCAAAGTAACTATATTTTATATTTATATATTTTTAATAGATACTAGCCATTAAAGAATTATATGCCATCAGTTATTAACATTGCCTTCCCAATTTGGTAGATTATACATTTAGAAAATAAAAATTTAAGGAGAAATTTTCAGTGTTTATCATTACATGTATTAAATTAATAATAGCTATTTATATAATTTAACTCAAGTAGTATATAGATATATATACAATTATATATACATATGTAATTGTCAACTAAAATTTATATTTTTAAAATTGGCACATAATAATTTTTACATTTAATTAAATTTCTGTGCTTAGAAGTGTATCCTTTCAATTTGAACCATGTAGTCATTAGTTTGAGTTTCTAGTTATAGTAATGAAGTATATTTTTGAAACATGTTAGCTGTGGAAACTCTTGGAAATTTTCATATTTTGGTAAAGCAAAAGGCGCACACATTTTACTTTTCCTAGCAGAGTCAGCACTATGCTGGCTTAATATGTTATTTAATCATTTGGAAATTTATATATCAATGTACCATACAAAACTAGTACTAGAATAACTTACGGTGTTTTTGTGTAAAAAAGCTGGATGTGTTACTTTATTCTCATTTTGCTTATATTCAACACAGTGCAGTATCTTAAACAATATGTTAGTAGTTTTGAAAAACACCAATTACTGCATTAAATCATTTAATAATATATGTTATTATTCTTTTATTCTCTCTTTTGCTTTTGGTGGTACACTTTGATAATATTTGAATTAAGAGTTAAATATAAGTTTGGAATTAATTTCTTTGATTTTTTTTTTTTTTTTGGTCTAATGAAAGCATCCTATCTCTGTTTAAAAAATAAAACGTGATTTTACCTTGAATCTCCTTAGAACTTAATACCATTGTAATGTATATATTTTGCTTATATATCTGTTATGCAATACAATGCAAATGTTTAATGAGTTTCAAGATGTATTTGACTCTGTGATAACCCTATTCTTGACAAATGAATCAACTCAGTATAATGCAAAATCTCAAGGGCTTTGGATTTAGAAAACTTAGCATTTGAATTTTACCTATGATGCAGTATGTGAGATAGAGATGAACCTTTATTTTCTCATATTAAAAAAATGGGAAGAAGTACTTACACCCATGGATTTATTGTGAAGTTTATGTGAGGTATAATAAATATGAAAATATTTGTTTACTTTGTCATCAAAATTTGAGTTCTCTCCCACACTTCACATAAAAGACATGTTTCTATAGTTTGTTCTAATGAAAATAGACCAAGCCATCATTCAAGAGGGTGGTGTAAGCTACCTAGATTCTATAGAACTAAAAGGTAATTTAGTTCTCAGATGTTCAAGACCTTGCATCCGTGATACAGATAGACCATCTTCATCAGATACATTTCCAATATTTTCACAATAAAGCATTTCTCTATGCATCATTTCAACTTAGATATCTCTTTTATATAGGTATACTTTACATAGTTTTATGTATTAACTTCTTGAAGTAATAATAAAATCTTTATAGGTCTCTTTCCAAAAAACTGGGATATGGTTTTTGTCTACAAACCAAGCTGAACCTCATTATTAAGAAAGTTTTTGCATTTATCTTAGCAAAGTTCCTGAAATATAGAAGGTTAGATTTTGTTAAAGAAAATCATTGGGATGAATGAACAGTGTGGTTAATGTGATAACAAAACATGCTTTGTTTTTATTCCCGGTCACTTATTTGCCTGAACAATCTTCATACTAATCCTTGAGTAAAATAGCATTAGGTAACCTGTTAAATATATATTTTTTCTGATGTTGAAACCATAACAAGATATACAAGCAGGTAATTATATTCTGTACCTTCTAAATACAAAAGATTAAAATTAAGCCACCCAAAATTCAAACTCACCAGATTATACTAAAATGGGACTAGGAATTATTACTATAACTTTAACCCATAAAAGTATTGTTTTTGTCTGTAAATTAACAGTTATAATATTTGGTTTCTTGACAAATGTTACTAATAATAGACATAAAATAGTATGAATGCTCTGAGAGTATGCTTGAAAGGCAAATCAGTGTTTGTGTACTGTAAGTCTTCAAGGAAGCAATTTATCTCTCCTTATTAAGTTGTACACATTGAGGAAAATGGGTAAATGTCTTAATATACTTGTATATGTGTATATCTTAGCTATTTTATTTTTATGTTCATGGGGAACACTATTTTTAGATTCCAAATATTACAAAACATGATTATGAGATATGAGTGAGTTTTTGTAACAAGTATACAATTTTTCTACATAAGTGATGATGATATTAGTAAGAAGGTGCACTTGAAATTGTTTTTCCAGGATGGTAAATGAGATTTTTTGCTAATACATCCATATTATCAGCCTTTCTCTCTCATTAAATGATACATTAGTGGTAGCTTCTAGGACAAAGAAAAACCCCTGGTCTGTATGAGTGTAAAAACATCACAAATTACAGTTTCATCAATATTAAAATTTTTTTATTCAAGCTAACAAAATTATAGACATGTTATCAGGTGAGATGTTAGAAATAACAAAAGAGATAAACAGATATCTCCTGATGTGGATTATAATTTGTTGGGACTATAGAATTTAGAATTGGAAAGTTTTAAATGTCATCTACTTAGTCAATTCATTTTAACACACTAGGAAATAGAGAAAATATGTATCCTATTCAATGTTGTACATCCCTTAGAGATTAAAAGGCAGAGTCAGATGGAACAAGAACTCAGTTGTCTTAATTAACATTTTATTTTTTTTGTTCTAACACAATTTACTTTCAGAGAGCAATAAATAACAAAATGGTGATTTATTTTATAAAAAAAACCCCATGCTTAAACCACTCAAATATTCTAGTTTTATCCTCATTTCTCAGTGATTAAAAAAAAAAAAATGAAGGAAAGCAATAGAGGGAAAGGAATCTTGATTCTGAACTTGAAATAAGTATAGAGATGAAAGATCAGAAAGATAACCAAGGGAAAGGACATTACTTGTGTGTGTGTTTCCCAGGCATATTTACACATGTTAGTTACATTGCATAATCTTTACCTCACTGTAGAAAATAAATGTTATTTTTTAACTTTTAGAGTTGAGAAAATGGCGACTTTTCCAAGGTCACACAGCAGAAAACTAGCGGATTTGGGATTACAGTAAATCAGCAGTTGCTACTTTCGAAGTGTCTAAGAATGCACGTTTGCGTATATTATATCTAATTTTCATATCAGTTTCAACAGAGAAGTTTAATAGCTTGCCTAAGGTATCAGAGAAAGTAAGTAAGCTATCTTCAATTTGAACTTTGAAGATCCCAACTTCGTCTGATATTCTCGTTTACAAATTACACCCGAGTTTCACTGATTTGACAATTTGGTACTCTGAAGATAAATTTCTTTGTTTGAATGGTGGCAAAGTTATTACTACCTTGAGAATTGTATGAATAACTCAGAAAACATATGTAGAAGTGGATTTTGAAAAAATAATATTAATACATTTCCCCTGGATGTACATAAAATAAAAATATAAAAGAAGTTGTATTGAAGTTCTGATATGTGTTGTAGCCACCAATTCACTGATGCCCTCAGAATAAAACTAGACTATTAAAATTATGCACTTGGTGGTTAAACACTGAAACTATTTTTAAAAATCTTAATTGTACCTGCTGTTTTAGAAAAGATAACACATGCTAGTTTTCCACGACTTTCATATGGAATGTGTTTTCAGAATTATTTTCTTTTTTACAAGAATATTCAGAATCCCCTAGAAAACATTGAATCCTGTCTTTTAGTTGCCCTTAAAACATTAATTTTCATGTTATCAATAAATCTTTAATTCACTTCAAACTTAATTTTAATCTCTACTGCTGTAAAAATTTAAATGTCTTTCACTGAATAAAAATTTATATATTTTTATTGAAGTTATGTAAATATAGTTTTTCATTGCGTTTCACACCATTCTCATTTAAATCTCACATCATTAATCAAGACATCAGTTTCCTTGAAAGTTCTTAATAAACAGAGTATTTCTTTAATGAATGAGAGTATTTATAGCCTATATATTGTCTTCAAAGACTAATTTTTTGTTAAACCTGAGTTATAACTGATTTGTTGATATGCACAAATATTTAAAGAAAAGACGATCCCTTGTTTACAAAAAGAGAGTAATGTGCTAGAACAATAGACAAAATGTGATTATATGTACAGTTTCATGAATGATAAAAGCATATATTGTTGCTAATCTTTTTTGCTATGGAAAATTTTTCAAAAATGCTAAGTGAAATGTGACTCATCAAAGCAGCTCTTGCTTATAATCTGTATTTGTGACATTGAATTATGACACAACTCCATTGCCAGATACAAATTATATTACTGTTGGTTTGCTTTTATATTCATATTTTTTAGGTTATTTTGAAGATGATATTAAGACTGTCCCTGTGACTTGTGCTTTGTTTTACTTAATATAACCAAAGAATTTTGTGTCCCTTAAGGCTATCTTTCAAATTCCATAATGCAAGTTTTTTAAAGGAACATTTTAACTGTGGATAATTACCATAATTATCATAACTAACATTTCTTTTTTAGATGCTCACTTTGTCAAATAAAATACTTCTGAAGCTCCTATTAAAGAAAACATAGTTCATTATGATTTTCCTACAAGTTATTTTTCCCTTTACTTTAAAGATCTTGTCACAAATCATGAGATTTTTGGTCTTTCTGTAAGAAGATCTTCATGAGTAAAAGTACAAGCCTATGATATTGAGCATTCTGAAGGAAGGATAAAACAATAGCCCTTCATTTACTAACATACAGGAAGCTGACATGAAAATCAGAGAGTTTTCTGAGATGACTCGTTAGCTGCAGCAATCAACTCTGATTAACCTAAAGTTGTACGGTAAGTGTTAGAATTGGATAAATTTACTTCAGAATATTTGGTCCATCATATTTTATTTTATAGAAATATTTTAATCCTGAGGTCTAAGCAGGGCTCTCTTGTTTTTGATTTACTGAAAAAAAAAATCTCCACCCCCAAAACATCATTTTTGGTTGGGGGCAGAAAGAGTGGGTATTGATACTGTAGACTAGAGAGTTTCTTCGTATACTTGTAATTTCATCAGTTTAACAATAACTTAATTCAGGGGCCTGAATGCCTGTTAACTTCAGGTCAGTACTGAAACAAGTTCAAACTCTAAGTGGCACATTTGAAATACTAGCCTAGTTTTGGTACCTAGGATGATTAGAGACTAGTTACAGGCATATGTCCTACCTCGAGAATTCCTCAAACATTCTCTGGGTGTTCAGTGGGATCAGAGTGGGCAGCCTGACTTCCCTGGCCCTAAGATGCCTGGCAGTTTAGCCCAAAGCAGACTACAGTCTCTTTGCAGTGGACCCAGACTCATGCCTGTATTCCCTAGTTTTTTGTTTGTTTGTTGTTGTTATGAGAGAGAGAGAAACAGATAGAGACAGAGAGAAGGGAGAGGGCCCAGAGCAGTCTCCATAGTTGACAGCATTAGTTTTCCATATAGTTTCACTCCATAGATGTGTATTCCCTAGTTTTTAATTGAAATTTTCCCAAGCATCATTGTTATATATCAACTTTATCCTAAAATTGGACTAGTCTTATGAATGTAGAGAATTTATAATGACCTCAAAATAGATATTTGGTTGATAACAAGTATATAAATGAATCAATAAACAAATTATTGGATTGCCATCCCACAGTGTTTAAACACTGGAAAAAAAAAAATTCTCATGTAAATCTATGAATCGCGGATAACTTTCTCAATTGTGACTTTGTTTCTCTGTATAGAACAGTATGAAATAATCAACAAATAGTGGACTTTCTTTGTCATCCTACAAAAACATTCTGCTAGAAAACAAAATTAAAATACATTAATTAGTACATACATTCTATATATTACATAGATTAAGATTTCCTAGCATACTATATATTTTTATATGATTTTTAATAGTTCTAATAATACTTTTATAATGTGCTTTTACAAAAGAGGTAACAAACTACATTTC
>PVKE010037631.1:0-15827 GCA_004027555.1 Craseonycteris thonglongyai
TTGTGAACTTAATTGAAGAAATAAAAACATTTATACATGATAAAAATGAAAATTATGATGAACTAACAGACTCTTGCTGGCTGGTGGATTTGGGTTTTCTTGCTGACACCATGGAAAAATTAGATTCTTTCAATTTGGAGTTGCAGGGAAAAGACAAAAATAGAGCTGAAATGATAAGCTCTGTAAACGCATTTAAAGTAAAATGGACTTAGTTGATATCACATCTGCATATCAAGTCTCTCGTGCACTTCCCATATATGAGGAAAATGCTAGGTAACAATGAATTAAACGTGTCATTATTTATTGAGATCCTGCAAGTGCTTCAAAAACAGTTTGAAGAGAGATTTTTGCAGTTTACAAATATCGAGCCAATTGTCTCCTTCTGTATCAATCCTTTTACTTGCCAAATAAATGTAATAGAACTAGCTGCATGTATTGCAGACCTTGTTCAGGGGAAAGCAGAAGAACTAGAGTTAGAAATTTTGAACCTTAAGAACGATATTTTGCTAAAAATCCTTAATATCAGAGGACTTATGGAACATAGTCGACAAAGAAAGGTTCCCATTTTTTAAAAAAGCGGCATATAAAATCAAATCGTTTTTCGGGACAACGTATTTATGCGAATCTTTGTTTTCAAACATGAATTTAATAAAATCACGATATAGATCTTGACTCACCGATGAGCATCTTAATAATTGTTTGCTAATAGGGATGTCGTCATACTCTCCCAATTACGAGGTACTGGCCAATGAAATGCAATGCCAAAGATCACACTGACAGATTGTTTTTTTTTTATGTTTTCTTTTATGTTTTTTTAAATGATTTTATTATATGTGTGTTTTTTATTTACTTTATATTATGTTTTGTATATATGTTTCTTTGTGTGTATATAGTTTGTACAATAAATTTATTTTTAAATTATTTTTGTTTATTATTTTTTATTCTTGTTCAATAATAAATATCCTTAGAAATAGCTGGTGCCTGCCCCCCTACTGATATTTTAGAATGTGCCCTAGGGTATAAAAAGGTTGGGAACCCCTGCTCTAATCCATTTGAAGAGGTTTCAGTATTGTTTGAACTGGAAGATAAGGATGTCATTGTCTGTCTCCAGCATGCTTTCTTCTGGTATCCTCTGTCTTCTGCAGATGGTGAGAGGTAGGGTCTCAATGAAGATAGCCATATTCTCTGTCTCACTTTTTCATGTGGCCCCTGAGCAGCAGCCCCAATAGTGCCAGTAACTCACATAGTCCCTCCAGCCTCTAGTACTAAACCCTCTAATTCTTGATATTTAAAACCAGTCCAAAGGTCTAGATGGGGGAGCATCTCCCTTTCCTGGACTACCCTAATTTCCTAAATTATAGATCAGCCCTAAACAAAGAGGCTTTACACATATCATCCTTGCAAAGAGATCAGAGGGGTCTTCAAGTCTTTATTAGCTTTACAAAAACTCAGGCCATATTTGGCTCCTGAGACATCCTGGTATATTTTGTTTTCATTTTTTATCTCCAACCACCACCCCTTCATATTTCTACCCATTACACTCTTTTATTTGTGTCTCCTTTAGAATATCGTTTTGTACTGAGAGGTATTATTGCCTGAGGGGACATACCTTCTCCATTGCAGATTCTCAGTGAGGCAGAGTGTCCTTCGTATCAGTTTCTTACAAAGCCTCTGGGTATTAATCTGTAAAGATGTTCTTGCTATCTTTTGCCTCTTGGGCATCTGATAAGCTGGAGCTGCTTTTCTGGCATGCTTCTGTTTGTCATTTCCTGTAGCTATGCTGTAGTCTCAGTACATCCAACTCATTTGTGATTTGTAGGATATTCATGCTACGAGGAACACTAGGGAGAGCACCCTACCCACCTCGCCTCAGTTTGTAGACAACAGAGGCCCAAAGAGGGCTCCTTGTTGTCAGAACCAAGACAGGTTTGGACTCTCCTGATCCCCATACCAGTGTACTTACAAGGTACAAGAATGGGTGATGTAAATCAAGTTGGCTCCTCACAATAGTACTGTGAAAAAGGGATTGTGAGTTCAAAGTGGGAACTCAGAGACTTCTTGGAATCCATGTGGCCCAGTTAGCAGTGGAACCATTTTGAATTAATCTTCTTTGCAATAGTTCCTTCTGACTTTATGAAGATTTGAGAAACTGATTTTAAATCAGACTTGTAGCTTGAGGTCCATGTTATCTAAAGGTGTTGACAGATGAACAATATATAACCACAATTTTTTTTTTTTAATCTGTGTTTTCTGAATTTTGGAGGTTTTTTTCTGTGACTTTGTTGAAAAAGAAATGAATTGTTAATTTATCTTCAAGCCTCAAAAGTGCCATTGGAGAAACACTTTAATAAAAAATCCATCAACTTGGCAGAAAGATATTTAATTTCTGAAAGCTCACCTGTCTCTCTGCTGGATGAACTTGGAGGCTAGAGACAGTAAAAATATTTAAAGTTTATCATTTGCATTTTCTTTCCAAAGGTGTGGGAAGTCTTCTCTGATTTGGGCTGGTTATATCTTTTATGACAGGTTGATTGACATGCCTACTTATAAATAAGAATTTTTATAGCTTTTCATTTTTGAGGGAAATTAGATCTGTTCCTCAGAGTGTGGGAATGTGCGAACATATCCATCAGATACTCATGTGGTTAGGAAATCCAACCAGTAAAAGGATCCTGCATATCTATTACTCTAATGAGATGGAGAATCTTTGACTTCATGCAAACACTGGGTTGCAATAGAACTGACTTCTACCCTATACCACTAGCTAGATGTGCGACCAGGGGTAAAGCTGAGGCTGTCAGGGCCTCTGTTTTCTGTTCTTAGAAATTAGGTAACATCTGAGGTCTCTTTTAGTTGTTGGATATTAAGTTCCTTGCTTTTCTGTGGTGTCATCTGACTGTAAACTTAGAGTAGAAGGTCTATCTTATCTAGTCAGGAACTGCATAATTGCTGTAAAGAATAAATAAGAGAAAGGATATGAAAGATCTTTGAAAACCAAAAAAATCATAAAGCAAGTGATAGGTGTAATTATTATTTAAGTATCTAGACTATTTCATTTTTCTCCAAAGGAGCTAGCTACTTAAAGTAACACTCTTTTCTAAGAAGACTTGATATGAGATCTATTTTTCTTTTTGAAGAAAAAGGATTATAAGGCATTGTATTCTACATAAGCTCTATAAAACTCTGAAATACTATTTTAAAAAATATTTTGATTACAAAATGCACAGACACAAATCCCACCTTCCACTCTGGGGGTCAGTGTGCTCTGTGGGGCAGGACTCAGCTGCTGGGAGGATAGTCACATTGAATCAGTATATTCTGGGCTTCTGAAAGCAAAGAAATAATTCCATAGGCAGAGGCCCAGGTTACATGTGAGAAGCCACGGCTTAATAAAATTACGATAGAAGGAACGATGGCATTCATCTAGTCAATGGTTCATAAAGTCAAATGTCTGTGGGGTTAAGTTGGTATGTCAATGAGTGAAATTCGACAGTGAGGGATTCTGTTGTACTGAGGGGGACAGCTGTAACTAACCTCCAGTGAATTGAAGCCATGCTGGGAATGTGGAATCAATGTTGATGGCACTTGAAGAACAGCTGAAAAATCTAAATTTTGGGGGGGAACTCTTCTGATTTCTAAATGTTGGAGAATGTGCTTCAAACAAGGATAAGATCTAGTCTAGGGACTACTGATTTTTGGTCTCTGATTTAGATCATATCCTACCATTTACAATAATTTTTTTATTCTTTCCATCATAAATATATTGAGTACTTATTATGTGTTTAGAAATTTTCCTAGCTCTAGGGATACAAGAGGATTAGAGCCTGGTTCTGGGGGAGTCATTCATACAAGTGATGGTAAACGTATAATATGGAGGGGGTGAGGGCGTACAATAACAGAGGTGTGTGTAAGGTAAAGTAGGAGAGGACTGGTAAAAATAATTCTCTATATTAGGTGTCTTGTATCTCTCACCACAATTTAATGTTTTAAATGATCCTTTGCTAATACGTATGCCAATGGTATGAAAAATCAGCAAGGCTGCCCTCAACTTGGAACTAACCCAGAGGAGGGCAGTGTTGCCTGGGAGGCACTAGGAGACCTCCACTGGGCACCTCTCCCTCCCAGGGCCTTTCCCCACTTGCCTGCAAATTCCCATACCTCTAGGCCTATCAGATCTGATATTATGGGCTGAGGAGAAAGCATGTCTGGGAGGGCAGTTACCACTGAGGAGCCATGTTCATGATTAAGATGATAGAGGTGCTGGTAACAACTGATTCTTTGAAACTGCTATACCAGCTGAATGCCCTATAAAAACAAGAGTGGAAATGTCAGCCAAAGGTTTGAGGCTTGAAAGGAATTGAATCTGCACATGCTAATGACCTCAGAAGGACTATAAGGCTAAGTATCTTGGAAGAAAATGACCTTCTTCCCCTGAGTCAGTTCTTTAGCTTTAACACTGAGGCATTTTCTTTAGCTGTGAATTTCCTGGACGATTATCCAAAATGAGGGTACAGCCCAAACACTTTGGGTGTGTTGGATTGACTTGCTTCTACTTGGCTGTAAAAATCAATAGAAGAGGAAAGGAATGTCCCATTGGCAACTGACTTGATCTGAATAAGCCAGTGTAGGTTCATAGTTGCAGACTTGATTAGATTGGAAAAACTTGTGTTGGAGAAAGTGTTGGAAAGTCAAAGCGACTACTGTCTTTCAATTTCTGCAACTCTATTGTTTACTCATTCAACAGAACTTGCCTTTTGAAAGGAGCAATAGACTTAATTTTGTAAGACTAGGAGTTAACTGAACGCATGCTGCTGTAGGATCACATTTTCTAAAGTGAATCCTTTGTATTGGGTTTGTCTACCACTGCACTGGAGATCCATGCACAGAAGTGAATAGAATTTATAGAAGGAGTTGGATATCTTCAGAAACATTCCAAGATAAATGCCAGCAATTTGACTTTACAGCAAGAGCTCATATCCAAGTGTTTCAATGGATATTCATCAAACATGTGTCCCACACCAAATGTTCAGAAGTTGAAATGGATTGTTTCAGGCTATAATGTATGGCAATTGAAGCATAATTACTACAGAATAACTTACCTTTCCAACAATTTCTGAACTGTCTCTTAATTGGATTATAACTGCAACAAAAACCTCTTCTCTGAAGCTTTTCTACACAGTCCTGAGTTATGGATTCCATAATGTCATCATGGACATAAACTTTGAAGCCTCAAAACATCACAACTAGATTAGCGTTGATGGTCTCAGGCTCAAGAGAACTGCCTAATTAACATTACACTGTAGTGGAATTATGCTTAAATTTGCAATTGTCTGTGAGGCATACAGACATAGCCAAGAGCATAAATGTGAAATGTTGATGAGAAGTCTGGGAGGGAAATTGTGAATCTTCAGTTCTAACATTGAGCCAACTTTCTCTTTTGGGTCAATATATTTCAGTAGTATAAAAAATGGTAATCTACTTTAAATTTTAATTTAAAATTATGTGTTGTACATTCAAACCAACATTTTACAAATGCACTTTTATGGCGATACAGGAGTCACTATTCTAGGCAGTGAAAATGATTTCTTGGCACTTGTAATGCAAGTCATAGATAATCCAGAGAGGCATACTTTATTTCTGCATGGAAATGACATTTACATTGGAGTGCACATCATATAAAGCAAAACTAAACACCTAGTAATTTTGGCATATTAAATTACGTTTAACTATTTTTTTTCTAGAAAACAGGTTATGTTTGTATCTATGATAAAGATTTTATACAAAATTTACTGCTTCAATCTAGTTCCATTGAGAAAAATAATGTTCATTGTATTAGTAACTCAAAATAAATGAACATTGCTCTAAAAATTAGCTGATTTAACACTCCAAAAGTTTTACCAAGGACTGTTTTTTAAAAACTGTCATTGCTTCTAATTTAGAATTTTGCTTAAAATGAAGAGACTATGCTTTCACCAGTTGTTTCTAGTTTGCCAACAGAAAGTCTTAAGAAAACTAAATAAGCATATTCATGTTCATGACATTGTTGAGGTAGTGTTCAGGATTTTCTATTAAGGCAGTGAATATAAGGAGAGCTACATTGTTAGGTGTTATAAATAGTTACTCAGTGCAATGAGTAACCTAGTTCACCCAGGATGGCACTACCCAATTTTCATATGATATTATGGTTAAATATGTCCTGGAAAATGAACCAAAGAACCACAGTGTATCTTATACTTTTGTAAACCATGTTTTATAGGTAACTTTTCAGTTTTCCAAAAAGGCTGGTATGTTTCAATATTTTTATTACATTGGTATTAATTTTCAGTTGGCAGAGGTAACCTAACCAACTGCCATTATGTTTTAGTACTAAAGGATATACCTTTCAATGTAGATACTGAAATGAAAAAAATTTTTTTCAACATTGCTACTTTGGAGACAATATTCCTAAGTTTCATCAGGTATGATTATTGTTAAATGAAAGGTAACTTTCTTTCTGATTGGAAAAAATAATGTATTTATTGAAAAATAATACAGGAGAGGAAACCTAGAGTGTCAAAAATTATAAGCTTTGGGAAAAAATTGACCATATCATAATATGTAGTTAATACTTGTGAAATATTTTACATTAAAAATTAAAAAGATATTACCAGTGACAAATAGCTTGTACCTAGTCATAATTGGAGAGTATTAAAAAACACTGGTAGCTGAGCTGGTATGTGGTCCCAGTAGAGTTACATAGGAATGAACATGTTGTTTCAAGGAATAAGCAAGACAGATTTTTTTTTCTTTCTTTTGACTGAATAAGAAAGTGGGGAACTGTGTCTCTCAGCTTCTGGGGAGGATCAGAATAGAGGGGCTAAAATGATCAACTCCATAGACTTTTTATCTCTTATATTTTTGGTTCATAACGGAGAGCTAGTCTCAGCAAACCCAGAGGGACTCAAAGTATTTTATTTATTAAAAAAACACTGGACATGTAACATTGTGTAAATTTAAGGTGTACCACATGTTGATTTGACACATTTATATATTGTAATATGATTACCATCGTAGTGATAATTAGCACCTCTATCATATTACATAATTATGTATTTCTAGTGCTTGGAATAATTAAGATGTAGCAAGTTTGATGATTATAATACAATATTATAATTATACTGTGCATTAGATCTTTAAGCTATTTTCCTGAATGGACATTAACTTGTGGGGCTGGGGCAGATTGTTTAGGTTTATCAGGAAACAAAGCATGACAACTGGGTAAAGCAGGGAAGATTTCCCCAGTCTCTTCTTGGAATGTAGCATTTTGCAATTTGAGGGGTGATGACATTGGGGATGTGGGGTGTACAGCACCTTTGCAGACATTGGTGTTCTCTGAGGACAGGGACCATCAGGCAGTGGAAGCCTGAGGTACTGTCACAATGCTTACTGAGTAAAGGACACCAGCTTTGGGAGAGCAGGAAAGAAAGGTCATGGCAGCTGCTTTAGGCTAACTGTTGTTAGACTAGCCTGTGCATGTCAAACACCCCTAGGCACTTGCAGCAATATTGGGAACCAACAAAGGGGGAATTTTTCATTTATAAAAAGTAGTTTTTTAGAGATATATTTTATTGTTTGAGAGAAGGTGAGAGAGAGAGAGAGAGAGAGAGAGAGAGAGAGAGAGAGAGAGAGAGAGAGAGAGAGAGGGCCCAGAGCAGTCTCTATAGTTGGACATCATTAGTAGTGAAATGGTTTTATTCCACACAGTGGATATGGGGCTGTTAGGGGCAGAAACTGAACCCGGGAGGTGAGAACTTTCACCACCATGACATTCTGACAGTTACTCTTTGCACTGCAGTTCAGCATATGGGTTGGCATGGTCCGGGCCAGGAATTGAAGCCTGGACCTCACGATTGTGAGGCAAGTGCTCAACCGCTGAGCTGTCTTGGCACCCAAAAGTGGAAATTTTTAGATTGCAGATATTCTTCCTAATCAGATGAGGGCAAGGGTAGGAAATTAAACTTGTAGTTGTTAATATCACTTCACTTGTGTTAATAATGAAATATGGCCTATGTTTATTTAGAATATGTTAAAATTTGAGAGTACAGTATATTTATTTTTTGCTGACAGCATTGCTATCCCAACACAGAGCACATGAACTTTTTGTACTTACAGTAAAAGACTATAATTTTTGGATCCTATACTTTTCCCCTTAGTGTAGAGAGCAGAAAGTCCCTATTCAGTATGGTTGTGAGAGTCTGCCTTGACTCATCATGTGGAAACTGAGGCTACCTGAACAGCAAGGACACACTAGGGTGCTATATTCTTAGGTGAGATTTTAGTGTACTCTTTAGAATCAGTTGGGAAAGTGTCATTGGGCTGTGAGTGATATTGGCAAGTTGGTACAACCTGATGTCACAAGATGTTGTGGGATTTAGTTCAAAATTTTGCACTTATGGTTAATATGGAAACTGTTGACATGTTGACAGGTCATTGCTTGACAAAGATTTATGAAAGCTTTAAATGCTGGAACATTTACTTGGGAGGAATGGAAGTTATTTGGGGCTAGTGTGAGTATTTTCCCATGGGAAAATGGGAAAATAAGCAAATTATAGATATCCAATCTATCCTCAAACCTATTCCTGACTCATAGATATCACATTAGCTCTTCCCCTGCCTGCATTGCAATCTGCTGTTCCTATTTTATATTTTTCTTATTTACATTCTTATTTGTTCCTTTTTCCTCTCCTGATCCCCATAAGAATGCGTGTCATGAAAGTGAACCTTTCCATTTTTGCTCACCACTGTATTTTTGTCATAGGATGATACTCAGCAGATAGTAAGCACTCAAAAATATTTGTTAGCAAATGAATAATTTTGGTACCATTGGCAGTATTTTAATAGAAAACTTGGTAAATAAAAGTTGTATGTTGGGTTATTTACTTTAGAAAAACTATTTAGAACTAATTTTAGAAAAGTCATGAAAATTCTAGAGAATTCCCATAGAAGGTTAGCCCATCTACCCCTATTTTAACATCTTACATAACAGTACAATTATTGAAACCAGTATAGTAATGCAATACTGATACCAGAAGCATCAATGTAATACTACACACTAATCTACATACTGTATTCAAATTTCACAGTTTTCTTTTTTTTCATAATGACCTGGATTGGTCCAGGAACTAATCTTGAGTCCCACAGTACTTTTAGTTACAGGTCTCCTTCCTTTACAACCTGTGACTGTTCTTCAGGCTTTTTTGTCTTTCTTGACCTTGATACATTTGATGAATATTGGTCAAGTTATGGAGAATGGTCCCCAATTGGGGTTTCCTGGTGTCCTCTCATGTTTGGATTGAGTTAAATATATTTGGCAAAAATACCTCACAGTGCTGCTGTGATCTTTCATGCATCATTTTAGGGAGTATATGGTGTTGATCAGTCCTGTTACTGTGACATCAACTTGGATCACTTGGTTAAGGAAGTGTTTCCAGATTTCTTTACTGTTAAGTTATTGTTTCTTTTTTTCTGTATAAATATAAGTATGGAAACTATCATAAGTATAAGTATCATATAAATATAAGTGGGGAGATTGAGACTACAAATATAATGTCACTCACCACATTTTTGCCTAATTTTAACAGTCATTAATGGTTCTCACCTGCAGTAGTGATTACTGCAGGATTTTCTTACTGGTGAGTTTTTTTTTCTGTCATTCCTTCTATGTGTATTGATCAGAATTTCTCTATAAGGGTTTTTTTTTTTTTTTAATCTTCTCCCCCATTTATTTATCTTTTCAATTATTTATGTCAGTATATGGATTCATGAATATTTATTTTATTCTATAGGATATAAACCAATATTATCTTTCCTTTTGGGGTCTAACTTCCCCAGATTTTGCCATTTGGAGCACCTTAATGGTGGCTCCAGTTTCCTTCCCATTATTGTGGTCTATCAGTTTTTGAGCACTTTCTTACTTTCTGACATCATAAGATATTTCAAGTTTATTTTGTATTTTGTAAGCCTCAGATCTGGAGTCACCCATTTTCCCAAGAAATCCTGACTCTTTTTATTGGCAAAGAACATTTAGAACCCAAGATTTTAGCTATAAGTTTCCTCATTTTTTCTGTGGTTTTCTGGTTTCTAGACCTTTTAGGCGGCATACATGTAATATACAAGGGCTGTCCAGAAAGTATCCAGCTGTGTAATAGGAAAAATAGAGGTATTTATGGCTGGATGTTTTCTGGGCAGCCTGCATACATATGAATAATAATACCACAGGCAAATGCATACATCCATATTTATTTCTATATCCATAAGCTTATTTAAAAAATTTTTTATTGTTTTTGACAGAGAGACAGACAGAGCGAGACAGAGAGATGGGAGAGGGCCCAGAGTAGTCTTCATAATTGCACATAATTAGTTTTCTACATGGTTTCATTCCATGGGTGGGGTGGGGCTACTCAGGGTAGGAACTGGCTGGGGGTCCTCCGCATGGGAGGCACACCCCCTCAAGCTGGGGGCCTCCCACATGTGAAGCACACCAGGGGAACTGAACTGGGGGCATCCCACATAGGAGGCTCGCCCCAGTGAGAACTGAACTGGGAGCACATACCAGTTCAGCATATGGGTCTGCGCCAGCAGGGGCCAGGATTTGATCCTTGGACCCCAGGGCTGAGCCATCCTGGCACCCACTCCCCACCTTTTTTTAGTGGAATGTTGTTTAATTAATTTAGGGGAGAAATGACTTCTTTAAATGTTCTCATCTAACAGGTTAATTATCTTCCATTTGTTTAGCTTTATTTTTGTGTATTTAACAGGTGTTTAACAATTATCCTTACATAGGTTTTGTATATTTATTAATTATGCACGTTTACTAAGCATATACTTTTTACTCCTATTGTAAATGGAGTTTTCTCTACTGTCATGTCTTCCAACTTCACTGTCTGTGTATGTGAAGGCTAAATAAAATGCCTTACTCTTCTGGAGACGGCTTTAGATTGCCCACAGGGCCTTTGCTGCCTTCCTCTTCTGTACTCCCATCAGTTTTTCTCAACCTGCCCTTGCTTGCCATATATTCTCAGAATGAGGTAAGAGCAGTGCAGGATGATTAGAAATTGTGTACTAGATTTGAAGATTTTTCTCTCTTATGTTATTTTGAAGTATCAGCATTGCACATCTTTTAAGTTAACCTGAGTGTGTGGCCTTCTGTAGATATATTTTACCCTTCTTGTTCGGTATTTATTTTTTAAAGAAAATACTGAGAAATAGGTATCTAGGTAGTTGTCATTTTCTTTGGCTGATTTTTTGATTTTTGAAGTTTTGAGTCTCAGGCTTAGCAGGATTGTGGTTTATTTCAATTTATACTTGTACTTTTTCTCAGTGTTTTCTTTCTTGCTTTCCTCTCTAAATTTTGGAGAAAATTGAGAAGAGTATGGAAATAAAAGTTCAGGGAAAGAACAAAACTTAAGTGAGGTTGACAGGGAAGAGGAGGAAAGCAAACAAGAACGGGGACAAGCTGACTTTCTGTGCCCCTTACCTGTGTTTTTGGGTCTCAGCATCCAGAGCTGTGTCCCCATGTGGTTTGGGGTTGCCTCCCTCTCATTTTCTTTGCTCAATGCCAGGCTCACCCTTCATGTAGACGAAGTCCTTCTGGATCTTTGCCAAAGGGCTTTATTCATCTTTATGGAGGGAAAACCTCTTTCCTAACAGATCCTCTGAAAAAGTTTGGTATATACCTATCTACATCTTTTCATGTGCCTTGGTGGTACCTTTAAGATTGCTGTGTATTTCTGGCTTTGCTTCAATACCTACTGGTACTTTTCTACCCATTCTTATGCTGTTCACTCTCACCTCAGCATTATTTCATTTGCATTAATTTGTTAATAATTAATGGGTTCTTATAAGTGAACTTACTAAATATCAGGCTCTGTGCAAGCTGTCATGATGAATATAGAAAAGAATTTTATGTACAGTACATAACCTTGGATTTATTATGAGAAAAATACCATAACCATAAAAAGTATAGTACAAGGCAGAAAGCACAAAAAAAGAAAGGTCTTGACCTTTCTCCTTTTCTAGATTTGTTTTATGTCTGACTTGAGGAAGGGGAAAAAAGGAGATGGTTTGGGGAGGTGGCACCATCATCTCCATCTCCTCTACCTACCCCCATCTCCACTTAATCTTATTGCGCGAGAAGATTCTCTCCCCTGTCTCTAATTTGACCATTGCCTGACTGTGTCTGTTCTTTAAGTAGCCCAGGTTCTGTGACCACAGAAACATGAACCTGGCCTGTTACCATCATTTAAGCCCCTTAGTTTTTGTTTCTTGTAATTCAGATAATAACTCTTTTCAGTGGTTCACCTGACATAATTATGGACCAGACCTTGTCTAGCCTAATTAGGAAGTGAGTGTGTGTGTATAATCCCCCCCCTCCAAAAAAAAAACAGTGGTTTGGAATGTTATGAAATTTCAGAGGGGAAGGAGCAGATAACACACCCACCTTAATATAGCATAATTTCTGGAGGCATCTCATAGAACTTGATGAAATTGTATAAAATTCCATCTACTTGATCTTATGCCTTCATATGCTATGGAGTGAGGGATGGGAGAAAGCAATTATAATTTCTCATATTTAATGGAATCATTCACCGATAACAGTCCTCTCTGCTTCTTATCCCACAAAAGCTTAGACTTTTAGGTGCCCCACATATATATTTACTTCTTTCCAACACTATCTCAAATTCTTCCCACATTTCCATTTTCTCTATATTCCTGGTTCTCTTGTGTCTTTCCACTACCTCTTTAATGACCTTAGTCTTGACATTCTAACTTAATTTCTCCTTTTTTAAAGATTCTCTAAATTTTTCTTCTTTACACTTGAGGATGGAGTTCAGCCCTCTGATTCTTCTAGTATCTTTGGCTTTAGTTAAGGGTGAAAGAGGGCTTTCTCTCCCCACCTCCCACATAAATTAAGGTCTATACTTATCTTGCTTGTTACAGTGGGTGTTAATGATTTTCCGAAGTCCAGTTCACAAGAGGAATGAATGTTTATTTAGCTAACATGCTTCCTACAAAATATTCACTCTGGTGTTCATCTGTTGAAGTGACATTTGCCTTCTTATCATATGTGATTTTATTACTAAATGTCCCTGCTTTAACTGTGAGTGTCCGTGTCTAATATTTTAAACTTTCTAAGACAATTGGCATAGCCCCTCAATAGATTTTAGTTCAATAAATTTCTTCCTTGTTTGAAGATGCATATGTTAGGCATGAATGATCCTCCCACTTTGTAAACTGTCAGTACCAAGAGTATATCTCAAACACTAAGTTTTAATTAAAAGGAAAAAAAGAGATTGTTCTCAATCTTTTGGAAACCCTTACAGTTTTCTTCTTTTTTTGCATGTGTGTGGTATTTTTTTATTGGTAAATTTATTAATCAATAAATTTATTAAATTTTTTTATTGGTAAATTTACATTGGTTAGTAAAAATTATGTAAGTTCCAATTTTGATTGGATGTATATTCTAAGCATGCATGCAGTGAAGTCCACTTGATGTGATAATCATGACTCAAAAGAATTGAATGATTTGTGCAAAATAAAATAACCATAAACCATTCTATATAAATTATCTAGGAAAGCAGTGTTGTCAGGGACTGAGACACATATCCTTAGTTTATTTTCCTGGAAAACCAATTATAATATTTTGTTCAAAGGTATTTGTGTAGTGTGCAATCTTTTCACTAGAATTTTTGAAATATATAAGGCAGCAAGAGATTTAAATTAAGATATTGAATGCCTAGCATATAAGAGCACACATTTCTGGCTCATCTGGGAATAGTTTGAGTGATGGTAAAACTTTAAACAGCTTTTAGTGTATGATTAATTTTATCCCTTTATTCAAATAAAGATAATAGAAATATTTCATATACTAAATGTGAGGCAAAAGGAATTTGTTCTTATTCCTCATTGAAAAACAAAGCAGTGTTTCATGAGTAGTAATGAAGACGGGTATCTTGAGTCCTAACTCTTGGTGCAAAGATCCTTCATGTTTTCAACCAAATACAGTTTTACAATGTGTTGTGAAAGTTATAATGGCAGGATGTCTTTTTTCCCATTGAAAGTTTGAAAGGTTTGTGGTTCCAGCTCATTAGTCAAATTAACTAGAAAAATATTGGTTTTCTGATGGTATTTTTCAGTAAGATTGTTAGTAAAACAGTGTTGTGCATGAGCAAGCAAACACGTTTTTCAATATAGACTCATCATTTAGATGAGGAACCAAAAATTGGACCAGAAACAAATAGAAGAATAAATAAAAGATACACCGTATTATGTGCCCATCACTCAGTATCAGTTAAATGATGTGATGTGGACTTGTACATCTGTAAACTATCTAATTGTTACCAACCAATGTAACCTCATCAAATTTAACAATAAATTAAAAAAATAAAATAAAATAAAAGACACACACTGTTTCCTGTTTTTTAAGTGTCTTAGTTCTGGATTTTTCTATTTATTTATTTGTTTATTTATTTTTTGAGTGCTTGCCATTAAATTTATACAGTAGTCCTTTTTCTTAAGCATACTTCTTATCTCCTTTCCCTTTTGAAAATTCAGACCTTGTAAGGGAAGCAGGGGTGGGGGTGGGGGAAGTGTCAAATGATGGAAGGAGAACTGACTCTGGGTGGTGAGCACACAGTGCAATATATAAATGGTGTGTTATAGAATTGTATACTTGAAATCTATATAATTTTACTAGCCAATTTCACCCCAATAAACTTAATAAAAACACCATGCAGCCTTTTGAAAGAGTTCTGCTGTTATTACTACAACATATAAAAGTCAGCAAGACAAAGAAAAGAAAATGCTGAACAGGTCACAGCTTTTAAATGAATTTGGATAAATCATCTAACCTCTCTGAGTCATAGTTATCTTAAGATGTCTTAAGAACTCAGTGGTTCCAAACTGCAGTCCGCTGATAAATGCTAATTGATGATAAAAATCTTCATGGATAGATGGTGAAAAAATTAAGGACAATAGAAAAAAATAATTGTAAGCACTGTTCTTTAATTTGATAATTTATTCTTGATTTTTCAGGTTAATAATGCCAAAAGTGGTTTTTTAAACCTCATATTGTTTCAGCAAATAAAAAAAGTTTGGAAAACAGAGTATGGGATTTTTATAGATTTTCTTTTGTACTGTGAAATCTTATTAAAGTAATTATTATGAATAATGTACAATTCAAGCAAAGTTTTTCCAAAAGTCAGTGTAAGGATAGCTGAGGTAATGGCAGTTGTTGAAATCTGAACCTCTTCACACATACCCCACAATTATACAGATTAACAAAAACAAAGTAAAACCATACAAATCTTATGCCTTCAAAATACATAGACTACAGAGGGCACTAAAACTTCAAGTTCTCTTTAAATAAAAAATAAACATTAATTTTCAGTAGAACTATGTCTTATGTTCCTGCCCTAAGCCTTTGTGGAATGTTAAGACGTCTGGAAAAACTGTGGAAGAAAGAAGAGATGTTATTGCTATGAAATCACTTCTAGAGAGAGAAAGTCCTAGATTTTCACACTTAAAGAAGACAAGGAAAAGGAGTCCCAAGGTATCAGAGCCCTGACATAGAGAAGGAATTTAGAAGTATTTGCAGGGCTTTAGGAAGACGTCTCAGATAAGAAAATACTTTAGAAGAAGAAGATAATAAAAATGAAGTCACCCTTTGAAAGCTAAGTGGTAAAAGGAAAAAAGAATAAGATGTAAATTTAGAATTTTGCTAGATCAAACTAAAATAAAAGGACGGGTAAGCCGGGATGGCTCAGTGGGTTAAGCACTCACTTTGCAGC